>DWAO01006144.1:0-11169 GCA_018230605.1 Heliconius congener
TATATATATATATATATATATATATATATATATATATATATATATATACGAATAATATCGATATAAATAGGTATATATTAAATATTGTCGCGAAAACCTGTCATTAGGCGCCATATTTTTAATGCGACGATCGTGTCCAGAATACTTACTTATAGTAAGTTAAGTTACGACTCGCTTCCGGACAGAACAATTAGTGATTATATTATACTATACACAAATTAACATATTTCTTTTTTGTTTATGACCAGTTGTACATGATATAAGGAATGAGCCGGTTTATTGTTGGTTTTTTTATTCTTTTCTATTAAAAAAAAAACAATAAATCTAGTATATACAAAATATAAATTATATGACCGTCTGTAGCGGTAATGACTTCAATAAGAACTTAAATGAATGTTTTGAACTTTTTATAAGAATAAACGTAGCGTTCAATTTTGTCACTTAATACGCATAGTTACGAAATTTTATTATTATTGAGCTCCACGCTATATCCCGTACATACCACGGTAGGCAGAGGGAACCTGGGAACCTAGTACTAAGACACTCCGTTCCCTTTAGGTTTTCCGTCTCTTTCTCCACCCCTTACAATGACGCGTGAATATAAAACATACAATAAAAATATCTACATACACTGTCACTTCTATTTAAAATATAAAATTACAGACAAACAAACCACTAATTAAGTTAAAAAAGAAAAAGAAACAAAAGTATAATAGTTAAATAAATACTTCATTTTTTTCATTCTTTTTAATTTGTCAACCGTAAAAAGAGTCACGTAGCAACAATTTTGAATGCCATCGCCACCGGCAGGTCCATTCATGAGTAGGCGTGTAATTCACTTTGTATGACAGACGTACCTACAGCCGATATTATATAAGTATTGAAGGTCAAACTTTATGATTCCTTAATCCGTTCATAGTCAAAGTTTTATAGACTTCGTGATGTAACTCCTAAGTTCTAATATGCGCAGGCGCCGGGTCGACGACCGCATGGGAAAGGACACCATAACTCAGGAACACGTGACAGACAGACCAACACAGATAATAGGAACCATATTTTGTTAATGGTGATAAGCTATCAATTTCGCAATACAAGTGCTTGTGATGATTTCCTGGCCTATTTCACAGAGATATGGCAATTTTTTTTTCGTTTTCTTTTCTTATCTTTTTGAGATCGAAGAACGATTAGAGTAATAAATATTTTTGGTTCAATTACTTTAAAAGTTTGCTTTAAACATTTTTTTATTCCTTGTAACTTTTAATATTATAAGAATAACAACTTTAAATCAAGCTAAGCAACTTTACCTCAAGAAGAAATTAAATCTGCTTACAATTTTCTAATCCACTAAACAACTTAACGTATAAAAGCTAGTCTAAAATTATCTAAAACTAAGAGAAAATTAATATTGTTATTTAATATGCAAATATCGTTTATCTAGCCTGTCCGGTGCGTTCAATCAAAGTGTCCTTTATCCACTATCACCGCCATCTTGGCCGCCATCTTAGCCGCCATATTTATTACCGGCGGCTATCATTAAGGATAATCTGTACAGTCTATTGGAAGGATTTTTAATCTGTGGTATGTGGGAAATCTGTGTGGGTGTCTATGGTGTTTAATAAGATAAGTTTTTGTCTTCGCTCGTTTCGAATCGCGATATTTATTCACGCGAGTAATTGTGAATATATTATTTGTGTACAATTACCATAAATATGCATATTCTCTGTAACAAATATAAAGAATGTAATGATTTCTATATTTTTATTCTAAATAGGTATGGATTTCGCACATAGTAGGGTAGACAGATATGGAAAATAGTGTTAAGACACTCTATTCTCCATTTTCCGCTTAATTTTCGAGACATTCCGTGTTGAGTGGCGGCCTTCTAACCAATATGAGAAATAAAATATAACCCACAACCACGTTTATAGCCAGTTTTATTGATGAGAAACGCTCTTTCTGTATCTTTTTTTGTCTTGCATCCATAGTTCACATTTTTATTAATATCTTTTCTCAATATATAAATCGAAAAATTTTCTCATACCACATACCAAAATATTGTCTATCCATTCCAATTAAGATCCACACAAGTATAACAGTAAATTCAATGGCTAATCAGTGGTAATTGTGTTGCAATGGGTTATATTCGGTTACCCATTGTAACCCGATCCGGCACACTCCACTCGACTCCCTCCCAAACCCGCGGAACCTGAGGGGACGTGCGAAAGACAGCATATTGCGTGCAGTATTGTTGTAAGCTCATTGTTTGGCTTTTAGATTGTTTTTCTTTATGTAGGGTACTTATTTTGTGTTTTGCTTAGCGGGAAATGTGTGTTTGTTTTTAATGTTTTATATAGATTTTTATAATCTAATAAAGGGCTAATTTTTGAGGGCAATCATTAATATTAAAGGCCAGTCGTGGTGCAGAGGAACAAGCGTGTAACAGTAAGCGCGATGGTTATAGCTTCGATATCCACTCGAGGTATTCAATATTTAATATTTTCATTTCGTCGCTCTAGTAACGAGATAAAAGAAGGCGTTGAGCACTCAAAAAACAACGTCTCAAACTTTGGTCGAAATGTTCTACATTTCGAGTGTCTAAGACAAAAATTTAAATACCAATAAAATTAAATGACACATGCATGTATAGTTGATGAATATATATTTTCTGAACTCCTCTTTTAAAAAGTCGTTTAAAATAAAATTGCGTATATTTCCCAAAATAACAAGTTACTATGTAAGGGTTGAACGTAAAAAGTGCAGCTATCGAAATGCGCATGCGCATGTAATGCGACTGACTGCGTCCCGCTGTGACGTATTTTATTATTTATCACCTCTTGCTGATATGTTGGTGTACCATTTTTTTCTATACTAAACACTCTATTCAAATAAGTGAAATTACAATATATCTATTTTTATTCGTATTGAATTATATATCATGTTATTCGGATTATTTATAATTAATAGTTTCCCGCTATATTCCGCACGCAGCAGGGTAGCTAGTGCTAGACACTCTATTCTCCACACTCGGCACTTCTCGCCAAATTTTTCGAGGCATTGCGTGTTAAATATTGAAAAAAACGTCAGGCTTTTTGATTTGGTGCCAGAGCGAAGAAATTAAAATATTACTAAATAATAATAATTCACTCCCTCGAGTGGACATCAAATACACAACCGTCGCGTTACAGTCACACCCTGGTGCCCCTGCGCCACAACGACCTAAAGTTATTCATATTTTTAATATTATTTCAGTCCACGGTCGACTAGAACTCTTGAAAACGTCACTTAACAGGGCTCAGACGTCATTCTCTAGCACTTATACATTTTTATTTATGTGAGAAGTTAATATGATTTAAATCACATTAACAGTACATTAAAAACAAAGCCACGGATTTCTATAGAATCGAATTAACAAAACAAAACTATTTATATATGCATCGTCCCTACTTACCAGGATGCACTTGTAACCTACATTAATATGACATTCACGTGGAGCCGAGACGATGGGCAGACGAACCCGGGTTATTAATATTAACTAACAGCAAATATGCTTGGACACAAATCATTAGTTATTCAATGTAACGGAACGGCAGAGTATAAATAATTCAGCTACCGTATATGGTCACCAGCTTAGATGAAGGTTTATCTTTTGAAACGAACGGAATTATGTTAATGGAATGTATTTTTATAAATAAATTCGTTTGGTAAATTAAAATTTTGGTTAGGTCCAGTTTGGGTTTGTTTTGATTGTGTGATAGGTAGCTGTACGTTTAAAGAATTTTTGGTTAGCTATTATAAATATTATTTACTGTTTTATTAAAATCAATTTAGTAAAGGCTTGTTGGTAAATATTTTTAGCATCACGCACATGAGGGTAGACAAAGGAACCTAATGTTCCTTCCTTCGTTCGTCGTTCTTCATTCATTCATTCATGAGTGTTGTTGACACTCTGTAATACCATCATAATTTTAAAAATATCATGTGGTGAGTGTCGTAACTCAAAGCCGAGTTTGTCCAACACAGCGTAGAAATTAAAATAATTTATATAAATACTTTAAGTGGTGATCGAACTCACCGCCATCATGTGTACAATCAGTAGCTATCTAACCACACCACGACTGTCTATATTATTATTTCATCGCGAATTTCAAATTTATGGTAAAAAAAATAGTAATTATATAAATAATTGCAACCAGACATCTCTCCCATTGTTATCTACTCGTACATGCACTTCAGCTATCACTAGAATATCAATACCTAAACGCAATTCATATGCACCACACGATGGTATTAACGTCAAAGTGTCAAACAGGATACCTAACGAGCTTCCTTCCGGCGGCTAATTGAATGTCTAATACGATTTTTACTGATGTTATTCAAATTGGATCGGGTCTAGATTCCGATTTGGCCCGGCTTTTATCATTATCGAGGTTTCGGGGGACCCTAATTAATTGATTTAGCACACTGCTGCTTTCGTAATTATTTTCTAATTGTTCTCTTTGTTGTCTAATTTCTGGAATGTTTTTACAATTTGATCTGATTTAAAACTTGAAGCAATTCCTTTTAAATAGCTCTCCTCGATTGCATTTATTTGTGTTTCTTTATCCATCACAATCGATGGGTACACCAACCAATCAAGCGTGATCGTGGCTACAGGAACAACAAAAACCTCCTATTTGCTCTCAACCCTTATTTGACAGGCGACAGGCGTCTCAGTCATTGTTGAACCCGCTACCCCCAAACTACTGAACAATCGGCACATAATGACTGCACTCCATACCGTACCGTGTTTTCCTTTGTAATCATCCCCTCGCTCCCCTAATGATTTTTCCTATTTGTTTTTGTGTGATAATTGTTGTTTGGTTTCTGGTGTATTGCCTGCGGCTAAGCAGCAATAAAGAAGGTTTAGACGTATGTTATTTTGGCTTTTAATTTAGATTTCCAATTATACTGACTGGAAGTTGTAATGTAAATATATAGGTTGTATGTATATATTATCACATGAACAACTGATGTTATCGTGGCAGTGGGGCAGGGGCGTGTCTGATTAAACGCGATGAAGAAGTTCGAATTTCTCTTCGTTTACTCCCCTTTTTATTTTTAATTTCAAGCAACTATAAAACACTGATTTGCTTTCAAAAATTCTCTCGATTAATTTACAGAGAACTTAAAATTTATGGCTATTTCAAAATTAAATCAGCTTGACTCTGTATCCCGCACATCTAGATAGGAACCTAGTGATAGGACACTTCTTCCTCCATTTTCCGCCAAATGCTAGATTACGTGTCGAATGACGTAACTCAACGCCGCGCATATCCCCGACACCAGAGCGAAGAAATAGAAATATTAATTTAAATAAATATTTCATTTCCTCCTACTGAAACAGAGAGGGCTCAAAAATAATATCAGTTGTGAATTCCTAGAGGCCCTGAGAGACGACGACACGTGTTACTCAGCTTAACTGCACTTACAATTAAGCTTTAAACTCCGGTTAATTTAACTCAGACTATTGTCGCTACCCTTTAAGCCGCCCACAATGGGAGCTTTACTGAAAAAGTCCATTGAACGGACGACCATTGACGACTGAATTGTATGAAATGTAAATAGGATTTTGATTGGGCCCATACTTCCGCTTTTGAATGTTTAAATTTAATAGAGATTACTGTGTGTGGTTAGTTTTGATTATAATATTTATAGATTTGAGTATGAATGGTTGTGGTTTTTATTGGTTTGCTATTTAAATTTGGTGGTCATTAGAAATTTTGGAGTAATAATAGCAGTATCGGTTGAAAATTATAAATCACTAGATGAGTCAGGATAAAAGATACTTTTGTTTCCCACTCGGAGAAATGAAATATTGAATATTTTCATTATTTCTTTTTGTTAAGCGCGGAAAATTCCACCACACAACACACAATGCCTCAAGAATTCGGCAAAAAGTGGGGAATGGACGTGTGTGAACACTAGATTCCCATATTCTCTCTACCTACCTCTACCTACGTTAGAAAGAATTTAATCTAGTTATTCCTCTGAGTGAGAAACGAACTCACAATCACCTGCGCCTCACATAATATGTAATATATAAGTATATTCAACCATATATGTATGTATATAAATACGAGCATGTGTGTGTACATATGTACATTGTAACTGTAACTCAACGCTGTATGTATGTGTAAATTAAACGTGTCGGTAAACCTCAAATGGTTAAATGTATCATGAATATTATTCGGTCTATTCGTCTGCGTTTGAAGTGCATTGTTTGGAATGAAATATATCCATGGGTTTTAGTGATTACCTATACTTAGTTAGTATTTTTTTATAAATTATTTTTTTATGGACGGTACCTGGTCCCTACATTCTGAAATATTTTCACAATGAAAATGAAAATAGTTTATAAATAATCATTCCCTCGATAGGTATCGAACCCATAACCGTCGCGTTTTATAATATTTTATATGCAACTTTATACAAGTTGTTGGAAAAAAAACTATTCCTCGTTTTGTATTTCAAAAAATAGTCAACAAAATCTGCCGTGAAAGAAAAAAAATGGAAATATTAAAACAAAAGAAAACTTTCAATATAAAGAGGGAACGTTGTAAAAATATGATTGAAACAAAACCGGCAAAGTTTGCGTCACGTCGCTCCCTAAGTGTATTAAACCGCTCGAACTTTGCAAAAAGTGAAAGGAGACAAACTGAAATAATATAAATACTTTCAATAATAAAAAAGTTCATATTCGTTCGGGACAGGGTCGTGTGGTCCAAGGGATGAGAGTCGGTGAATATAAAATGCAAAACACGGCGTGGCGTTAAGTACCGCAACTCGAGCGCTATATCTCGGAAAGGGGAGGCTAGCTCGGTCTACATGGTACAGGAACTTGGAAACCTAAGTGGTATTTTTGTTTGTAGCGTATAATAAAGAGTATATAAATAAATAAACCTAGTGTGAACACTCTCCATTCCAGTTAAGAGTCATTCCCCATTTACTGCTGAATTCTTTAGACATTGCGCGTTAAACGGTGGAACTCAACACCTCGCATCACATCGCAACACATTGCATGGACGCAAAAACGAAGAAAAAAAAATATGTAATATTTCATTTCATCGAGTGGGTATCGAATCCGCAACCTGTCGGGTTTACAGTCACACGCTTGTACCCCTGTTCCTCGACTGGCCTTGCTAGGAAAAATTTAAAAGAAATCATAAAAATATTCTGTAAGTAAACCCACAGAAAATTCCTTATATAGTAATGATATCGATGGAAACATACCGATCGTTTAGACTCATTTGTTCATAAAAAGGCGAGTCTACGAGTGTTCGTATGGGTTTCATACATTTACATTACTTTCGTTATCACCCTCAGTGTGTATCTGCACTTTTAACTTATCTCATAAACTGAGTGATAAGTTTTTCAATTTTTTGCTGATTTCAATAGAAAAATATCAGTTTTGTGAGAACTTTTTTCATAATATTATTATTCTCTTTGTTGTGATCGAATTTATTGAAATTGAAATATCTAAGTCCATATACACTGATGTCTATGTGTAACTACATTATTTTATATAATATTCAAATCCATTCGTCAATTCTTTATATATTCCTGCTTTACTTTGATTGTTTTTCTTTTTTTTCCATATACAGTCTTTTAGAAAATAAGAGAATTTTGGATAAACTTGGCACTTTAAACATATTAAATATTTTTGGCAACTACTACTTAATAACCAGCCATCAACCACCTATTCAAATCAGAAATCTTGTTCGAATGCGCTACTTTTTATAACGTCACCAGGTGGGGAGTTGATTAGCAAAAGAGATTTTTAAATAATAATAATTTATTTTATTTAATAATTATTTGAAATACACCACATTGGTCTCTTTATGTGATACAAAATATGTGTTATTGAGAGATCTATCAAAAAAATAAACAAAAAGAAAGGCGATAATAAAACTTCAAAAGTAAAGTATATACTTTGTCCGATTCCATAAAAATAATAAGGCACGAGGGACGTGTGTGACAGCGTCGGATGGCCGCCGGATACAACTATTTGACTTTATATAAAAATGGTATCAATATAACATTATAAATAGATTTTGATGTCGTTTAAAACTTTTGTTGTGGCACTTTTTTATGTGTCCATATCTTTTTCTAAAAGCAAAACTATTTTAATATGTTTTTGTTAAGACATGCAACTGTATAATATAATGTAACTAAACCGAATTTAACTAACGTGTAATGATTGTACAATAACATGGTATCATCAAGCTGAAATGATGATGGAGCAGAGTAAGCAGAGTAGCAAACATAGTGTCAAGGCACTCTTTTCTCCACATCCCACCAGATATCGAGCACATTATGTTTGAGCAGTGGAACTCAAAACCCTTTTTTTGTATCAGTTCTGGTAACCGAAAATAATTTATTCTGACAAGTGGAGATGCAAACTACAAGCCACTTCGTCAACACCACTACACCACGATTGAAATGTTTCCAAATAATAAAAACAATATTTTAAAGAATCATATTTAACACAAACTAAAAGCTGTTATTCGTTGCCTTATATTAATACATTTCGACTGTTCTCTATAGATTTATTAGGTTTCCCACAGGTATGTTTATAGATGCTAATGAACAAGTACATCTTATATAAATATGAAGAAAGCTTGAATTTATTAAACATAAATTGATTTGTATGTTACACTTGTTGCTAAAACTGGCACTATCTAGAAATCATCGGTCATAAATCATTGAATCGTAAAAATCTAATATTGCCAGCAATAAAATTCAACACTTGCTGATGGGAACCATAAGAGGTTTGATAACTGAACTAAATAACCGATATAGTGATAAAAAATTTTACAAATTAACAACCATTTCACTATGTCATGGTTAGAAAGTTTAATTTAATTTTGATTTATTGATGATACCAATTTATAGCCGAATAGGCTGAAGGAACCTAATGTTAGAAACTTACACTTTTCGCCTTACTATCGAGACATTGCGTATTGAGTAGCGGAACTCACAGCTCTAAGTATAACCGAGCAAAAAATTGAAATTAATGTTAATAATTATTCCTTGAGTGAGAATCGAATCCATCACCATCGCATTTATAGTCAGTCACTGTCGCACTAAGACGTGATGGCCTAAAAGATGTTATCGCTATCACATTTTGTTTAGGAAAATGTTCACCATTTCATAATTAAACTTTCCTTTTTACAATATCTATCACGATTTTTATTGCGTGTGATACAATCATTAGGACTTCATCGCGTTAGTGATGAAGACTATGAATTTTTATTGGAAATTATTTTATGTGAAATTACATTTTAAATCAGAATACGTAAGGATGATAATTGTATGTCATAGTTACAACAATATACATTATCTGAACAAAATCTTGATGTCGATATAAAAATTATTAGCATTAAAACTTTGGAAATTGATGAAAATTGTCTATTTATTAGGCATTTTAAGGAGGCATGTTACAAACTATAGAAGTTACTTCTAAGCAATGATATTGAGATACACTAAATTATTATTTTTTTAGCTACGCGCTGTATCCTTCATACAGGAAAGTATACAGAGAGAACCTAGTGTCGAAACACTTCATTCCCTGCTTTTCGCTTATTTTTTTAAACATTTCGTATTGAGTGGCATAACTCAACGCTGCGGTTTGTCTGGATACCAGGGTCGAAAAGAATCGGAGATTTTTATATAAATGTCTTAATAAACAATTGACATTAAATAATATTTATATTTTCCTTTTTTGCTTTACTTATTGTACAGTAAATATTCTATTATATATTCTTGTGATCTATATTGTTAATCATTTTAATAAATAATTCATCAAATAATTCAAGCAAAATGCTCGAATCGCTAATGAACGTAAAGAGTATCGTTTCCAAAGCTAACATTGGTTGTTTCTAATAATAGTAAGCACCCTCAGATCCACCCTTTAAGAATTCCTGACTAATAGAATGCGGATAGACAGACAGACAATCCATCACGTTCCCCTCCGATGTATTATTTATGGGGACATCCTGCACCCTGCTAATCTTTCAATATCTTGAGAATTTCGAGAATTTGGGGATCCATGTACTTCTGATACCAAGTTTCCGTGTATATCTTACATCTTCAGATATAAAGCATACGATTGTCAAGCAAAAAATCGCTGAAGACGCAAAATATGTCGAGATCAGATGAAGAAATGATAATTGATTCTTACGCAAGAATCTTTATCATGTGAAAGATAAGGTCTATTTTTGGACCGGCCGACGTAATATCTAACATTGTGCTGTTACAATAATTGCAGGATTTGTTTGTTTTGGTTGGGAACGAGAGTAATGGCATTGCATTGGATGGGAAACGTAATTAATGGTGCTTCCTTAATGAATTTACGTTATGAGAACCGCGGCGTTTAATCGACTCGTGATACTAGAGTACATGTTGTAATATTCGTCATTTTACCTCAAAGACTGACGACAAATCTCAGGACTTAAAAATTGGAGCGGAGTATCTTAACACTAGATTTTTTCTTCCTTGTATATAGCATATATGCTCATTATAAAAAGCTAAAAAAAAAGATTAAAAACAACCTTCTAATCAACCAAATGCATTGGGATAACTTTCTCGAGTTTGGCATGGAGCGGACGGTAACCCTAAGGCGCTCGCCTATAAGTGTTGTAATATATTTTGTGTACGTCAAACACAGGCGAGGAAACTTGAAGTCGTTCCAATTATTTCTTTAAAAGCATTTTCTAATATCTCTCCGCTAAAATATACTATAAATAAATATATTACTATTTTTTTAAATAGAAAATCAACGTATACATTATTGGTAATTTTTTTGTTTATTCATTATGAGTAACGTGGGTTAAATAGTTTTAGGTAATTTAAAAAAAATATATAATTTACGGCCATAAGATAAATTTTAAGAGGAACCAACGCATTATATTTTTAAATGTGTAAATATTTTGATTGGAAAAGATTTATCGAACTATGTTAATTGTGGTTGGAAGTAGCGAATTTTCTAAAAAATATTGTTTTACTTAAATTATATTTAAACGGTCAAGGTTTAATCTGTTATTTTTTAGCTTCACCCTGTATCCTGCACACAGCAAGGTAGGCAGAGGGAACCTAGAGTTAAGACACTCCGTTCCCCACTTTCTGCCGAAT
>DWAO01006145.1:0-11169 GCA_018230605.1 Heliconius congener
ACCAGTCGGTTTTACAGTCACACTTTGTGCCACTGCGCCACGACTGGCCTCTAAATTATACATGTTCATTAAATCTATACTTAAATAAAATCCATCGACGTATAATTTATTCATAAGTATATTTCAATAGTAGAGTAATAATACAAATAATTTCCTAAAATGCGACCCGCACACAGCAGAGTAGGTAGAAGGAACCTAATTTTAAGACACTGCGTCCCCCACTTACTGCTGAATTCTGGAGGCATTGCGGTTTGAATGGCAAAACTCAACGCCGTGCTTAACCTCGACACCAGAACGAAGAATGAAAATATAAATTTTAAAAAAACTTTATTTATCCGAGTGGAAATCGAACCCACTACTAGTCGCGTTTACATACCCTTTATACCCCTGCACAACGACTGGCCTCAGGAACTAATAAAGAAAAAGTTTATCGATTTATTAAATTTTGTTCTAAAACAAATCTTTACTTTAGAATATGATATTAATTATTATTTTATATTACATACATATACATACAATATTAGTCATAGTATATAATAACCAATATTATACATGGGCAAAGCTAAGGCTTACATTTTAAGCTATCCAATGCCTTAAAACGTTTGGATGAGAGGATAGACTGTATAGAAGGGAAAAAAAACTTTCATTAAAATTGTACTAAACGTCTACTGCCTTCCAGCTATTGGAATTACGTTTACACACTGTCTGTCTGTCTGGTCTTGTTCCGGCATTCTACGAGTATTTTTATAAATGCAGGAAGTAAAGTATTAATCCGTTATTCTTTTTTTCATTCTTTTTTTTTGTTGTTTCTCGCTGTATACGGTGTATGGCAGGGTAGTGTCTGGGCACTCCGCTCCCATTGTTAGAACAATTTTCGAAATGGAAGTGGCGGAACACAAATCAGCGCTTTATATTATTGACACAGCTAGGAAATGTAGGAATTAAATACTACAAATTACACTCACAACAGATGATGAGCCGATCCGCAACGACTCACTGTGGGGCACGGGGGCCGAGCAAAACATACTGACAATTCTAGAATTGAAAGTAATTTCAGTTATTCTCATTATACCAAAGTGAAGTAAAATTATGTATTGCGATAAATAAAATAAAATGTGTTCTAGGATCTGAAACAAATAAACTTTCATAGTCAAATTATGGAAAATGTTCTGTTATATGTGTTATATATATGTTATATATTTGACATTCCCGAGTCTAATAAATTGTTATTTGTCACAAAAATATAACTTATAAGTATAATGCAAAGTTCTGGGATAAATAATTTCGAGTAACGATAATTAAATTAAAGAGCTACAAAACAAACTAGTTCTGACGTCGAGTACACAAAAGAGAAATTAGGTGCTTCAAGCTCTCAATACAGATCAAGATGGGGAAATGCAAGAAAAAACTTGAGAAAAAATCTATTAATAACAAACAATAGCTTAATGTTTTAATTGCAAGTAGTGGTAAAGTGGCAAGTGTGTGTGTGTGTGTGTGAATCGACGCCATCAACAGAGAGTTACTTTATGCTGTTTCTGTGAGCTTAAAAACTAAAAGTCACGCGCAATTTGTAAAGGATAATTATCTTGACAGAAATGTTTCAGGCCATAAAAGGTAGTGCCCGCTAAGATGCTCCACGCGACTTTAAGTGCTATATGGAACCAATGTAATATTCTTAACTTGCTTTTGTCGAGTTCTTATCATGTATCATAAGTATCAAAACCCAATCAAGAACAAACTAAAAATATCCTTGAATCCCCGTTTCATGTCTTAAGGTCCATCTTGAAGTAAATCAATTAACCACGTTGATGATGGTGATGCTTCAACATATCTTTGGGCAATTAGCCCAATATGTTTTAATTTTAGAACATTTTTAAAAAATATATTTGTTCAATAATAATCTAATAAGAATAATGTGATATGCCTTTGCAACATTAATAAAAAAAATGGCTATTTTATATATTAATTTTATTTCTAAAAGACAACATATGTTTAATACCATTCGATCCACTTGAGAATGTCTAAATGTCTTAGTTGATTTGATGTTACCAATAAGGGTATCTTCCCCCATTATGCGACGGCTCAATATAACTGTTACGGCGTTAAGTTCCGCCACTCGACACACATTCGGTACGATTGTCTCGAGGGCTTTAACATTAGTTCGCTCGGCATAAAAAGCTAAAAAAATATATCAATTTTTACATTATATGCATTTTCTTTGGATTTTTTTATATTTAAAAATTAATAAAAAGATTCCCGAACACTTCCTTCTAGCCACTTATTTCTATCGAAAACATACCCTAAATGAAATGCTATACATGTTAATAAATAACGCGGTGAAGTTTGCGTGCGGTTGTATTTATTACGGCTTCGAACCTACTATCCTCTGAATAATGAATCACTGCACGCGATGTTATTTATAGATTTTATGTTTAAAAATAGCATTTTAGTAATCATTGCCAGTAGATAATGTTTGAATGATTATAAATATATTTGTTAATAGCAATTTTTAAAGAAATGATTTTGTTGCTACTTCAATTCATGTCATATCTTTCTTGTAGCTTCACGCTGTCCCGCATATTGCAAAATGTGCAGAGGGATTCTAGTGTTAAGACACTCCGTGTCGTATGTTAAGCGAGTGTTAAGAGATTTTGTGTTGGGCGGCGAAACTGAACGCCGCGTTTTGTCTTGTTCCCAGAATAAGGCAAATTACTATAACTTATTCCTTCCTACAAGTGGTAATCTCATCCGGAATCATAGTCTTGGCATACATTGTCTCAAAAAATTTTACCCTGCCATACATATGCTGGACCCAGCAAGCGTTTATTTATTAAAAAAAAATTAATTACTAACATGCCGAATTTCATTACTGGGATAAGAGCAGAAAAATACTTTACAATAACAAAAAACCCGGTAAAATACGCGTCGGACACACCAAAACCACTCAGCAATCTTAAGTTTGCGGGCATATTCACTTATTTTGTTTGAAATGAAAACAATTATAAGATTGTAAGGTTTTTTTTGTATATTATAACTACAAAATTTCACTTTTCGATTTTTTTCTTTTATTTGTATTGTGAGCTCTCACTTTGTGATATTTGTAAACTGTAAGTCCACGGGAAGTAGTGTGGCTTTAATTACGAGTCATATATGCTCGTATCTTTGGATTGCATTGACTGAGAAGCTTGATTTTTACATTGCTTCAAGAGACCATAGACCTGAATATTTGATATTAATTTCAGCTTGATACTTCCACGCGATCTCCAAATAAATGGTATTGACAGACTAACAGACAAACAACAAAGGGATCCTAAAAAAAATCTATTTTTACCTTTTGAAACACGGAATCCTAAAAAACGCCAGGATAATCTATAGCTAAGCGTCAATCACTACGTATCTAAATATCGCTTTAGCCTAGGCTCTAAATTTATTGCCCCATTAAAGTTTATCCCGTGGCCGCGACTGTCGTTTATTTGATACAACCAGAAATGTCAAATTTAACTGCATATTAGACAAATAACCGTTTGGTAATGGTTTTGTGTGAAACTAACTAATACAGTTATTTTAACAGCGCTTGTGACAGTGGTTAACTAAATAGTGATTGGATTTTGAATTGGATCGTTCAATAATGCCGCTGAGTTTTTTTTAACGTTCAAGTTATGTATATTTTTAGCGTTATGTTGTATCTGCACGGGTAGACAGAGGGAACCTGGGAACCTAGTGTGAAGACATTCCGTTCTCAATGAGACATTTCCCTTTCTCACTTTTCGCCGAATTCTTTAGGCATTGCGTATTAAGTGGTGGAACTCAATCTCTTGCTATAAGAGCGAGAATATTAAAATATTAAACATTTCATTTCCTCTAATGGGAATCAAACCCACAAGCTGATGCGAGTACAGCTACACGCTTGTGCGCCACATCTTTTGGATTTTTGGCCAAAATATAAAAACGTAGTTTTAAAGTAAAATTTCTTCAGATTTTTTGGCTTTACTCGTATTAAAATATTAAAATATTTGCAATAAAGATAGTTTCGGTAGTGTAGTGGCTCTGAAAGCTCCCATGAGAAAAACGGGGTTTTCCATTTCAAGTCTTTAGGGATTACACGGGGGACGACCGGTTTCTTAAAATAAAATTTAAATTACTTTAATTGTTCCTTATGCCATTGTTACAATAAGTATAGGATACAGAAAAAAAATCCTGACGTTAAATTAGTAACTAAAGTACCGTAATAATAGACTGCTACTTAACTAGATAATTTGAAGAAGTAAAGAGGGTGAGCCATTTAACAAATAATACATTGCTTGCGTTAAATTAGTCAAATATTTTTTTTATTAATAAATATGAGGCCGTTGTAGTGCAGGGGCACAAACGTGGGGCTATAAATGCGAAGGTTCTAGGTTCGATTCTCATTAGGGAGTTGAAATATTTAATATTTTCATTTTCCTTCGCTCTGACCACGAGTAAGAACGCGGCGTTGAGTTTCACCACTCAACACGCAATGGCATGAGAATTTGGCGGAGAGCGGACAACGGATGTGTCTTAATAAGAACGGGGATATTCAACACGCACTTACCATGTTCGCTCTTTAGCTTAACACTAAAAATAAATACGTGAGGCTATCATCGTGCTGTCAGACACTTTGGATATGGATTCGAAACCCAATCGGAGCAATAAACTATGTCGATTTCTACTCGGGTAAATATATATTTTTTATTTCGTCATTATAAAATAAAACAAGAAATTAATGCACCGCTCAACACCAACAGTAGAGTTTAACACTGGGTTCCCTCTAGTGGTATGATTCAACAAAAACCAAAATACTTCTATATATTTAAAAAAAATACTAAAGAAATGAAATAATTAAACAATTATCTGAGTAGATGTCTTTTTGTGGTAACGAACTGCTAATTAACCACTTACCACAGACAGGACATTATAATGACGTACTTCCTATTATAGCCATGTCAAAACAATGTAGTTGGATTACATAGAGTCGTTTCACATAAAGCGTTTCTAGATAATATTATAATGTATTGAACGTCTTCATTTGATCGTATAATATATATATATATATATATATATATATATATATATATATTTATAGAAAAAAATCAAATATAATAAGCATGCCATTTGAGCGCCAACTACTGCCAATATATATTTATTAAATTTATTAATTTTATATATTTATTAAAAAGAATATGAAAAGCTAAATATGTTCAAGCCCTTATCGATTTCAATTCCTTGATTAATTAACCGTCTGTAGCCAATTTAATTGCCATTGTATTCAATAATGATTGGATTTTTAATAATAGTGTCACGCCTGGAACTAGGGTTTTTAATTGTCACTTACAAATTCTATGCTTCTTTAACAAATTTACTGGAATTGACAAAAATAAAGTAAGCACTTTATTTTCTAAATAAAACGATATTCAACCACCTTATATCATAGTTTGTACCACTTCATAATGTAAGTAGAGAAGCATTTTATAAAACAAATCTGGTTTGTACCCAGTGAGAGTTTTACAACAATACTTCACACGAGTTTCCCTCCGATAAGGGCCATTGCCTACAAGCAACGGCCCCTAATTGACACAATTCCGCGGCTTTTATAGTTATTTTCACCTAAATTTACCCTCTTTTACATGAGTTCGCTGAGTAGGTATATAGTTTTACTAGATGAAAAACTATATACCTACAAATGTATACCTATAATCAAAGTAAAACATTTGTATCCCATCAGAAAGTTAGACTAGGTCAAACATGTGCTTTGCATCCTGAATTTATTTTATTCCAACCACGCCTATGACTTTGCCCGTACTCATAACGGCTGCCCCCACAACTTTTAAGGCAAAGAGAATTGTCAGTTGTCAGAAAAATAAGGATTTTTATTTCAATTTGGCCAGCTTGTTTGCCAAATTACATGTAATAGGTTCGATATGCTTGTAGAAGTCTTCATTCTATAAGTAGTTTCGTTGATATTTCCTGGTCCATTTATCTTTTCCAAAAAAGTTCGCCACTTTCTACAGGCATTCCGTGTCGAGAGGCCGAACTCAACGTCGCGCCTGATCTCGGTACCAGAACGAGGAAAAGAAAATAAATAATTTATTCCTCCGAATGGACTTCGTAATTATTTATACCTGAGGATGAAAAATATCAGTATACTTTTTAATAGCGGGTAGTTGAAAACAGATCTATTAAAATCCTTATTGTCACGTGAAACATCAAAATACCTTTTAGCGTTTAGAAATATTCGGACCTATTTTTAGAGAAAAAGCAAAAGCCAATGGTATTGACTAATGCGTATCTCGGAAAGCATATTTCGGTCTCTTGGTACGAAATATGGCAAACCGTCAACAAAAAAACTCTATAGAAAAAATAAAATAAAGCTTTCATTGAAAACTTAATTATTTTTATATATTTTTAATGAAATCGTGTTTCTTTTTTACTTTTTTACTTTAGTATATTTTTTTAAGTTTTAAAAAATTACTGCAACTGGTTAATTTATTGTCAGTTTTAATTGCTTATCAGCATAACAGCCTTCCCAGTCCTTGTCTTTATGTTCATTTGACGAGTCAAAAGTAATTGCTCAAATATATTCTAGTATATTTTTTTAATTTTGAAAACATCACTCATTACATATTTTATTTTTATTATATGGACAAAAAATATTTTTAGTTTTTTTCCTTAGCTGATTTACAAACAACATTTTTTTAAGGTTCCGTACGTTTCAAGGAAAAAAGAAACCCCTATAACTTTGTTGTCCGTCTGTCTGTCTGTCTCAGGAACGCTTCGAGATATTGAGTTGAAATTCAAACCATATAGCTAGACCTACAGCCCAAATTTCCTGAAAAAATCATGTTTCTTCATTTTGAGAAAGATATACTCGTTTATATTGCTAAAAACGCGTACTTCGACACTATAAAGGGAATCAAAATGAATAGGTTACTTCTGGTTAACTTAGAATTATGAAATTTGGCAGCTTAGGAAAAAATCTGAAAACTATACATTTGCGGTTAAATTCTAAGAAATAATAACCTTAAAAGTAAATTAAAAGGGGGGCATAATTTGGTATTAAAGACGCTAGTGTAAGTGAAATATCAGAGGAAAGAGCTCTGGCTAAATTAAGCATGAGCAATGAGCAATTTTTGTACGGAAGCCTCGTTGGGCGAGCCCGACTCGCGCTTGTCCGGTTTTATTATATTGGAAAGATGGAAGTTTAAATCACTAAGAATATTGTTTTTGCCTCATCTTTTATCCCTTGCGGGATAGCCAGAGAGAACGGAGGGCTCAACGGTACGGTCGCTGCATACTTCTTTTACCTTGTCCACTGTCATCGCCCTCAATGACCTTCGTCCTGTACCCTGTATCGATACTGTGTTCAACATCTCCCTGCCTCTATTATCGTTCATTTTTGCTCATTAATTTTATTTGCCATTCTTTCATCATTCATACTCTCGACACGCTCCAACCACCTTAGCACACTTAATATTAATCTTATGGAAATATTGAGAATATATAAATTTTATGTCAAAATCTTACATAAAATTAAAAATGATTTACACTTTTTTGTTGACGTTACGTAGCATTAACCCTATTACAGCATGGTTTGGCTATACGCCTAATACAGCCCTCGTATCTGCGCTAGATAGCCGGTCTCGATGCTATTCTTATTTACTATTATTTAACACAACAGAATTTGAAAAGAAACGTATTTCGATAGTAAATTAATTGTTGGCATGCAAAATTGTAGCCAGCTCCTCATTTGCACATACAACATAGCGTAAAATAACGTTTTTTCTTTTTTCAGCAGGAATTTTGTGAAATATTATCTTCGTGTTTCCCTACGCTCTCTAATTTATCTACGAGCCACATTTCAATTTTCAAAGTCCAGTACTTTCTTCTGTACGTTGTCTGTCAGTCACTCAGTAATGGAAGAGTTTTATCTATGTGAATAAATAACGTTACAATAAATTATTTATACAAAACATTATGAACGGCGCTAAAATAACTTCACTGAGTAACGTATGGAGATCTTGTTATGAAACTTTTAACTCCACTCAAGTGGATAACGTTGAGATTCATTAGAGTCGGGAAAGTTCATATCGTGTCAAGTACCCACGTGTACACATTTTTAAAGTATTATAATATAATCATCGTCTAGTCGTTACTTATTATGGTAAATTATGTTTTAAATGCTTTAAATATTTTAGAGATATTTTTTTTGACTTCATACTGTATCCCGCATATAGCAGGAGACGGAAGCTAGTGACCAGACACACCTTTCCTTTTTTTTCGCCTAAATTTAAAACATTGCATGATAGTGGTAGGGTAGATTTTTTGTAAGAGTGTTGATTTGAAAATTATTGATTCCATAGATTGGGACTCGAAGATATATTTATTGTATATATTGTTACTGATCGTCAATTGTAACCATGATGATTGCGGGTTCAATCCCCACCAGGGGGTGGGATCTAATAAAAATTTAACAACGAATGAATGGCGAATGATTATTTTTATTATACAGCAACTAAACTAAAAAATATAAAAGATATATCTGTTCCAGTCTCACCTCCACTATTGCAAAATCTATCGCGTTACAATTCAAATAAAAGTAAGGGAATTTTTAAAAATCGCACACTTTATTTGAAAGCTCACAGTTCATGAATACATAAAAGATAGTGCTACTCTATTTTTTTAAAGATTTAGGACAGTCCTTTTGGCTTTCAAAAGTAATTGACCAAAATACATGTATTTTTCCATAAGCATTATTTGTCATATAAAAATGTTATACGAATATTATGTCATTACAGTTGTTCTACTTTTTGTCATATTTGAGAGACATTACGTATAAGGGCTAAAACATTGTTCTATCTTTTTTTGCAACTTACACATGCAGAGCTGGTGAAGCAAAATTAACAATCAAGACACTATATTCTTAATTTGTTTAGTGACGGACACTCGACACCACACTTAATCATATCAGAGCAGGGACATGTAGCGTTGGAATCGAACCCACAAGCATCGCATTGATTGTCAGGCGTCGTCAAGTGAACACACCAAGTGAGTGAACCTACAATCATTTTAATTAAGTAAGCACATGTCAACTGCGCCACATAGGTTATTGGTCAGATTAGATCAGTCGTCTATTTATTTTATACATTTGAATCTGTCAATTGTGGGCTGTGGTTATGTATGGATTTACAAATAAATTAAACACAGACAGACGAATTAACCACACATTTGCAATAGATCCCGTTATAGTATAAGTGTATGCCTATCTGAACAAATTATTTATATAGCTTCACGCTGTATTCCGCATATAGTAGGGTAGGCAGAGGGTGTTAGAAGACACTTTGTTCCTCACTTATGGTATTACTTTTTCGAAATGTAAATGGCGGACATCAACGCTACGCTTTGTATTTTTACCAGACCTAGGAAATAAAAATTTGTAATTTGCCTGAGTGAGATCAAACCCACAACCGTCGCGTTCACAAACATTGTGTAATGTCTCAAACATTATGTATCAGAATGACTCTAAAACAATAATAGGTTCAAATTCTACTTCAGGAATATTTTAACTACATATTCCCCGATTGAGTAACTAACAAAGAACGATGTGACTGTCCTATCGCTAAATATTTGTCGCAAAAGATTTTTTTTAACAGACAGTTTTAGACTACTATGATACACCCCAATAACAGAAGCACTTAATTTATATAAATACTATATACATAAATCCAATAATTAGTATTTATAAATTTATATTCATAAATGTAAATATTGCCACCCTACCTATAAGAGAATATGCTTATGTCTCACACGAAGTAGCTGACGTACGGCGGCCTGCGGCCTGGCAAACACCAGCCTGTATTCGCTTAATTTTGTTCACACCTAATAAAATTTACTGAAATAAGATGTTACAGATCTAAATCTTCTTATTGACTCAACAGAACTCTCATTAAATAAGTTTCAAGGTTGGAAAACTTATTAAAAGTTTGCGTTTGCGCTCCCCAACTCAAATGTCACGTATATATTCATAAGATACTAGAATATTTTGAAGTTATGGTACTAAGTATTCGTAATGCGGTCAAATATTATTAAGTTTTGTTTAAGCTTTTGCTTTTGTTTTATGATGAGAGTGAGACCCAAGTTCAAAGAAGGTTTTGTGAAAGGAATAAATGAATTATGAAACTAAAAATGACTTAATTGGCTTAAAAAAAAACAATTCTTATCCCATTTTTAGTAAAACGTGTAAGACAATAGATTTCATTCAGATATGGAATTAAAATTGAAACACTATGAAAATAGTTTGAGGCCATCGTGGCGCAGTGCAGCAATTTTCACAGGGAGGAATGAATTATTTTCATTTCCTTGCGTTACAACCATATTGTGCGGCTTCGAATTCCGCTACTCAACACTTAATATCTCAAAATAAAGGCAAAAAAAATAATTATAGTCTTACTAAAAAGGCATCTCTAATTCACCTATAATTTTGTGAGACTTTTAAAAGTTTTTTTCAGATTCAAGCTATATGCCACATGTAGCAGGGTATGCAGAGGGAGCCGGCGTTACGACATTCCGCTTCCCACTTTCCACCAAATTGCAGGCATTGCGTATTAAATGGCGGAACTCAACGCCGCGCATTGTAGTATTTGATATTTCATTTGAATTTGAAATAAATTTAAGTAAGATAAATCTACATTTATCTACAAATCCTAAATATCTGTTTAAATTAATATTATTATTATAACTTTATAGATCGATATCCCAGTTCATAAATCTGCAGGTATCTGTTTTTTAACAAAACTTTTTCTTCAGAATGATACATGACAGTAGAATATATTAATTACATTAGGGTTGCCTAGAAAAATTGTGCCGCAATCACCTTTAATTGAATTTATGGTAATGTGTTTTTGTTGAAAAATTGCACTCATATTTTTTTATGTGAATCTAACATCATTCGAAAGAAAATCGCATAAGGAATTGAAAAAACAATGGTTGCCACCTCTCAGTCAAAAAATTCTTAAACTTAATAATTTAACTAATCAGATGTTATGTACTATTTACTGCAATATCCTATTACTATAATATTATAAAATAATATCAAGTTGATGATCTTATATATATATATATATATATATATATATATATATATATATATATATA
>DWAO01006146.1:0-11168 GCA_018230605.1 Heliconius congener
AGTGGGGAACGGAGTGTCTTAACACTAGGTTCCTTCTGCCTACCCTGCTGTGTGCAGAATACAGCGTGAAGCTGATTTATTTATTTATGACTTATGATGTTAATTGTTCTTATTGTCACTTGATTTACAAGGTCTTGTAATTTTAATTGCAATAATGAGAATAACAATTTGGTTTGTTATATTTGAATTATTCAGCACCTCTGGTTCCTAAAAACATATAATTAAGTCAAGTCAATCCCATGCATAAAAGATATAAAAAAATATTTATTTGATTTGATAACCATTAAGATAAAAAATTATACAGTAATAATAAAATGTAACAACTATTGCCAAGCTCATGTAATTGCTTATTAAGTTAATGTTAACCCTACTTAGTATATGATATGAAACATTATTTTAAATAAAGTCAAATATGTAATTAAATTCTAAAAAATCCTAAACTAGGAATGCATTTTTAACACACTAATATTACTACACAAATCTCTATTACTAATTAGAAATAAATTATCTAATTTGCGATGTAAGGATTCAAATACAAACACAATTTAATTTTTTTGGATTTTTATTTACTTACAAATTATTAACCGTCACATCACTTCTTCGCGGCGGCTCCGACCTTGGATTTCTTGGTACCACGCACCTTCTTCATCCTGTTCTTACGTTCCTTACGCTGTTTGCGTGTGGGCCTCTTCTTCTCATACAATCCGTGGCGAGCTAATCTGTGTTTAGGTTCGAATTTCTTAGCTAAGTCCAAGGTGTCGTATATTAAGGCAAAGCCGGTTGACTTGCCACCACCGAAGTTGGTTTTGAAGCCGAACACGAAGACGACATCGGGTGTCACTTTATACATTTTAGCTAGCTTTTCGCGGATTTCCGTTTTGCTAACAGTGGGTTTGCCCGGATGGAGGACATCGCAAACCATCTGCTTGCGCGCCAACAACCTGAAAATCACAAAACGTTGTCACACATAACCTGTCACGGATGCCATGTCTCATTTCGTCCATCACATAATATATCTTCGTATAATCTTATGTTTTACACATTTACCTGTTGGTCATGAATTTGCGAGTACGAATTGTCGCGGTTCCCTCACTCATTTTGGATAATTTTAGAGGTTTCGGCGCGATACACGCACGTGTCTCTAACAACTTCACAAGGAAAAAGAACGTGTCAGTGTTGCCGTAAACAAATTCACATCATTCATTACTAGCCACAGATTAAAATTATGTCAGAAAACAATGTAAATATAATTATTAAATAGTTTTATTTTTGATAGTATTCAATAATAAAATAATTAGTTTTTGTTAATTATATGCAGTATGCTACATAAAAAATAAGTACATACACATAGCAAATATTTTTTACGAACTGGCAACTAAGAACGACAAGCTTTGTATTTCGTTTGACGATGGTACGTTTTCGTTTGACGTTTTTTTTACATTAATAAAAATAATAATAAATACTGTTTTGATAATAAATAATATATCATTTTTTATTATTTCTCAAACTAAGTTATAATTTAAAAAAACTAGAGGAGGTTCACGTTTTGAAATATAGTTTTATAATATTTCCCCAGTATAACATTATTGTTATTTGTTACAAATATAAAATCTTTTTCATCAGAGATAAGCTGATAAATTTAACATATATGCCTTGTCTATACATAAAGAAATAATGTATCATAATACCAATAATGAACCATTAAGCGATATGAAAACTTTGCCATTTTAATTGATCAGGCGAAAGTCTTTAACCTTTAGTAGTAAAGAAATATGATTTATGCATCTTATTTTATCTTCCCTAGGGCATGCTTGAAAGGTTATCGTTATAATGATATTGGCTAGGACATAAAATAACGAGTGCTTTGTAACTTACTCAAGTTGATTATAAGTTGATCATTTTAATTTAATTAAACATATCTATTATCTAAATATTTTCTTTTAAAATATACACACATTTAAAAAAGTGTGATTATAAAAAAATCGATATCGTAACGAACCAGTGTTTGTGCGTGATAATTTATTACTTAATTTATAATAAATCTGGAAATATCGATAATTATGTACAGTATGTACTATATATGATATACATGGTTTAATTTGTATTACGTTTTTATTTATTTTATAGAATGTTCTTTCATAATAATTATATAATAATTTTATACGAGATCAAATATGTAAAAGCTTCTAAAATTTTTGTTATTACTGCAATATTCTCACCAGCAATTTGGCTATCAAATTATGACAGGTTTTTAAAGAAGTTTTTTTGGGCTGCTTGTTAATTTTTCATAGAAAAGAATAAAAAGAGAAAGTAGTATTATAATCAACTAAACAATATTTAAAGTAAATGAAGATTTATAATTAGAAAATAAAATAAGATTAAAAAAATATAAAATATGTATGATGTCCTCACAAAATTTCTCACCCTTAACCAACTGCTATGTATATATTGTATACTAGCGTTTTAGTCGCGGCTTCACCCGCTTGAACTACATAGTTATTTATTTGCTAATCCGAATCACTTTTGTGTCCAAGAATGTTATCATTTTAAAGACAATATCCATACTTTGAAAACTAATGTTTTAGCCAAATATATAGTTACTTTGTAACAATTTTGTCGGACAAAATACTTTATCTGTACAGATTGAAAACAAACAGAGACTAATGGAACACAAGGAAAGTTGCGTAAATACAAATTACATACCACAGAGAAAACTGCACTTAATGGATTAAGTCGTTTCTGAGATATTAGATTTTTTACGGGACCCGAGTAGATTTATCGTATAGATAACAAGGAGCGTTTCGAATTTGTTTCAAAAAGGAGGCCATATTTGTTGTCTACTTTGTATACGTTTTAATATAAAATTATGTAGGTGCATAAAGAGTTCAAAGATCGATCACCGTCTGTCAATTATATTAATGACGTCAAAGCTGAAGAACAATACAAACAAATCGTTTTCTTTTTATGGTCATATTAATAATATGCTTTAAGGTCAACAGAGGGACCCTCTAAAGAAAATTCTTATATATTAAGATTGATTTGGAATTTGGAATGCTATCATTCTATATAGAACTCATAGGACGTTTTTTATTTAAATAATAAATTAAAAAGTAATCTCAAAATATAAAAATAAAGATCTCCATACCTGAACTCCAATTTGATACTCATATTAAGGCAATGTAGGTATATTTAATCAAGAACGAATGTTCACGGCGACGTAACAAAATCGTTATCAGCTATCGCTTAAGAACTTACCTCATTCTCATATAATTTTTAAAATGAAAATAATAAATTTACATAAATATTACATAACGATTTATCCAATCATTTATTTCAATATATAGTGTGTTCGTGTCAGCACCACTTTAAATGAAACCACAGTTTTAACTACTCTATAAAAGCTTAATACAATTATTTATTTATTTTTTTCCGCAAAATTAAAAAGTGCTTTTTTTAAACAAAATAAATAATGAATGAAGAACGACTTACGGACACAAATCTATCAAAGGAACACCGACGCATACGCCTCACTCCGAAATCGGATCGTAGGTATTGGGGGCAAAGTTCAAAGTTTAAACAACTTAGTAGTACCTATTAGTAGTTTTTTTGTAGTAGTATGCGTTTACGTCATACGTTATGTGTTATAAATATTTTACCCTATATGCTGTTCCCTATAAAGGAGCGCTGACGCTTCCATTCTGTATAATATTTTTTATTACATATGTAATAAAAATCATATTGAGAGATATGTATGACACATGACTCATTTTTATTTTTTGAATTTGAACTTTAAATTCTGAAATTATCATGTTTAATCAAATAAACTCTTCGGCTTTATTATATTACAATTTGCCAAAATACAATAGTGAAAACTGCATTTAATTCGGCTGTTTCTAAAAATAGTGTGCACTAAAACACTGTCTGTTAACAGTAAACAGACTGGGTTGATGGAATCGGAAAATCTATTAATCCTTCATTAATAGATGTCCGAATATATTTTGAATGTACAGACAGCGATGAGTTACAGTTTTATTATATGTATAGATTTTATTTTATAAATTAAATATAGATCACTATTTAATTGATTCAAAGTAACAATTTGCAATGAAAAAAATATTCAAAGATTCTAAGTTCTAATTATTCTGCTAGATATAATAAATCTTGTATTTGTATAAGAGACAAGGTCATGGCACACACGCAAAAAGGCTTCGTCATAACAAAAAATCTTAGTCTAAGAATTTGGTCGAAAAGAAAGTTTGTATTTAAATACAATAAGTATAATATATCCACCTAAATTGATTACTTCTATTTATTAATTTATACAGAATTTATTACACAAAATATTTTTTTAACTTCACATTGTATCTGGCAAATAGCAGGTTAAGCAGAGGGAACATGTGGAACCTATAGGTTCCACATGTTCCCTTCCTTCCGTTCCTTCGTCTTAATGGGTGTCTTAACTATAGTTAAGACACCCATTAAGATGAGGGAACGGAAGTCCGTTCCCTCATCTTCCGACACTTTCCGACGAATTCTCGAGGCATTGCGTGTTGAGTGCCGAAGTACAACACAGTGCTTTGTCTTGTTACGAGAGCGAAGAAATGAAATAATTCATTCCTTCAAATGGGAATCGAACTCACAACTGTCGCGCTCACAGTCAACATCTTTGCGTTAACGGGCCACGACCGCCTTCTACTATACTTCTACACTTCTATTTAATTATTAAAAGAATAGACAATTAAATATTTTTTAAACATTTTTAAAGTGTTATTCCACACTTAGGAAAGAAAAATTCTTATTTATAAACGTATAAAATTTCTTACATAGCGGGACTGGAACCCGCGCCTCCTGGAAACCGACCAGGTCCAGGACCAGGTTACCTGGTTACAATTTTGAACGTTATCTAAATAAGTATTAATTAAATAATTTCTTTGCAAATCACTTTTTTTAGTGGCGAACGGTATCTTAACACTAGGTTCAATTAGTCTACTCTGCGTAAACCGTCACGCAACACTATATTTAAATAAGTTATTACATACAATCTTTATTTAATATATATATAAATATAATTCCCATATAAAATCCTCTAGAAAATATTAATAGTCAACACCATAGTGGGTGGCAGACCACCCCTTACCCCTGTATCGATCGTCTGTATATCTGGCGCCGGTATATTGTAAAGCCTGTATTTCAGCTGTAGACTTCGTCGTTTTACGTCGTTTCTCATCTAAATTTGGCTGGTCTTTATATCAAGTAAGTTGTAATATAATTTTATTTAATACTTTATTTGCTTTTTGGTATGTAGTCCTGAAACGCATAAACGTAGGTATTATAAAATAATAGTATGTAATTATGACAGATTTTCATATATTTCGTGTTTTTATTTATAGTTTTTGATAGAATTTTTATTTTATTTCCTGTGCTGTACGAATGTCTCTATGTTAACATATATGTAACACATTCCTAGAAAAAATTGTAAGCATGAATGACTTTAAACATAAATATATGTAAATAATTATTTACAGGCATCAATTTTTTATATATAGAAATTTCTTTTCTTTTACGGAAATTTCCTTATTATTAAATTTAACATTTTTTTCACTTGTAAACTACGCACTTAAGATATTTCAAGTACGTACTTACATAACTTGCTTTTGTTAGACCACGTGTTTACCTATATTATTTTATAAGATGAATATTACCGCATTTACTGTTTACTATACCACAGGTCGTGAGTTTGATTCCGATCCGCGTCAAATAATTATGTTGATAACATTGCCAGGTAAAATACTAGATTAGATATAGAACATCGTCCTTGACCCGATAAGCCTCTTAGAAAGTTCCGAAAATATTTGCCTTAGAAATAAGTCAGAGCTGTCAAGATCAACCCCACCTACAAATTTTATATGCCTTTATCTACGCACCCATAATGATTATATTGTTTTTAAGACTATTTAAAAAAAAATTATTTTAGCGTCATTTTATATCTCGTATATAGCAGGGTAGGTAGGGGAAACTTTGTGCTAGAAGCCATATTTTCAAAGCCATCCATCATCCGAGTGGGAATCGAACCCACGACCGTTACATTTAAAGTTAGGCGCTACGCCGCTGCGCCACGTTGTCCTCTGTAAAGAATTGTTTTACAGTTACATCAAATTAATAGCATTTTAAACTAAATATATATTTTTTATTTTACTTTACATTACTTCTGCATATAGAAGAGAAAAATCAAGTGATAAGCCAAATTGTCACCCATCCAGAGACACCATTGTGGATTGGGAAAGCACTTTTTCGATACAAATATTTTCCAAAGGGGTATGTGAACCTGTAATCATTTCGTTAGCAAATGTTAATTGCGTAATACTGCTCCAACATTTACGACGATTTTATGTTTGTTATCTCAGAACTTTTGACTGGGTCAACCGATTTTGATTATTTTTTTTATTTGAAAGCTAGTACTTCCCCCGTGGTCCCATTTTTTTGGTCCATTTCTGACAATGGTATCTATGAGAAAATCACACAAGTCTTAAATTTGCATTAAGCTAAAGCAACAACTTTATAATTAAAATATATAGTGTAATTAACAATGTACATTGTATATACTTTTTAATTTCATACATATGTCATATTAGGCAGACAAAGTATGGACAGGTGCACTTCTAAAAATATTTGAATCAAGTTAATGAAATCTTCTACCCTTATTGCCTCGCCAGGAAAATTACTAAGTTAGACACAGAACACCAGCCTTCATCCAATATCACCTTTCCCAGTGGCGTTGAGCTTGCTTTATGCTTGCAATCTAGTACGGTTTCGTTATCTTATGAACACTTTTAGCCTTACGTTCTATTCCACACATAGGCAGAGGGAACCTGGGAACCTAGGGTTCCATGTTCCATTTAAGACAACTCCGATGCCCTTTTCCGCGAAATTCTTGACGCATTGCGTGTTGAGTGGCAGAACTTCACGCCGCACCCCCTGTTATAGACCTGCGCCACGACTGGCCTCCTATGAAAAATGATTATACATAGAACTCTATAATAGTTATCATTATATATGTTACAATGACAATTATTTTAGAATTTTTCAATCATGAGTGAAACTATTTTCTCTTACTTTCAGATGCTGAAACATCTACGCACTGATGTACTTTTAGCAGATTGATTTGTCCCACAAAACTTTGTATGGGCGGCGTTATTACAGACTCACGTTCACTCATCAACATCTTAATGGTTCAGGATCAAAATAAACCGATTACTTTAAAACTGAACAGTGTAGCACGGCAGTCCAGTCGGTACTCCGCGAGAGATCCAAGGTTAAGACGTTAATAAAGAAAATAATAGACACAGCCAGTATTATTTATTAATATAGTATTAAAATGGAGTCTGACCAAGAAAATTCAAGTGTTATATATAGAACTAGAACACCGCGGGATAGAGAAAGAGTAAGAGAAAATGATGCGGTAAGAGAATCTCTTCTCACTGACTCTACTTCTGGTATAGTTAAGGGAGATGAAGATTCCACCAGTGTTGGTACTTCAACTTTCTCAAGTCCTGAATTAGATGTTAGTAACAAAGAATTGCTGCAAGTATTTAAAACTCGTAAAATGCGTAAAAATGTTCAATATGAAGAAGATTTTGATGGGATTAAAGTTAGTAAAGTTGATACTACTAATGGGTGTGAAGATATCGAAGTTGTTAACGTCAAAATTGAAGACATAAGTGTGAATGACAAAAAAGTGACCATACCGGATGGCGGTTGGGGATGGGTAGTCGTAGGTTCATCATTTATAATATCTATGATTGCAGATGGTATAAGCTTCTCTTTCGGCTTACTTTATATAGAATTTTTGGATGAATTCCAAGCTAGTAAATCTACAACTGCCTGGATAGGTAGTTTGTTTATCGCTGTCCCATTATTATCTGGACCTGTAATGAGTGCTCTTGTTGATCGTTACGGATGTCGTAGTATGACAGTTTTGGGAGGAATAATTTCAACAATAGGATTCGTTTTAGCGTCAATTTCGACAAGTTTAGAAATGATGATGATAACTTTTGGAGTTATAGCAGGATTAGGACTTGGCCTTGTGTACGTTACAGCAGTCGTTTCAATAGCTTATTGGTTCGAAAAGAAGAGAAATTTAGCGATGGGGTTGGGAGCTTGTGGTACTGGTGTTGGTACATTTGTTTATGCTCCAATGACTCAGTATTTTATAGAAGAATACGGATGGCGGGGAACTATTCTTCTATTGTCAGGTACATTGTTGAATTTATGTGTCTGTGGTTGTGTCATGCGAGACCCTGATTGGTGGATTTTAGAACAAAAGAAACAAAGAAGCGAAGCGAAAGAAGATGCCAAATCGAAACATTCAAGCTCAGTATCCATTGCCAACGCTTGTAACGACTTTGATATTCCAACTCACGGTAAAAATATGAAAAGATTAATAAAAAGTGGAACTCCAGCCGAACAAGTTATAAAAGATGAAGCTGCTAGTATACTTTATAGAGAAAATGTACTTCTTTCAAGCAGACGAAATAGAAGGAAGTCGGAGTCCTTAGTAAATATTCCGTCATTTCTTACATACACTGATAAGGTAAGAATATAAGTTTCTTCGCGCTGTGTCGTGTATATAACAGAGTAGGCAGAGGGAACCTGAGAACCATATGTTAAGAGACTCCACTCCCAATGAGACAGTTTCGTTTCCAAATTCTGGAGGCATTGCACGTTGAGTAGCGGAACTCAATACCGCGTCTATGCCTAGAAATTAAAATATGAATTTAAATAAATATTTCATATCCTCGAATGGGGATGAAACCCAAAGTCATGTTTACAGTCACATTTTGTGCCTCTGCGCCACGACTTGCCTTTAGATACCTGTTGTTGTTGAGTAGACGTGGCAAGAGAACACTCTGGTTTTTACATCTATATTAGTTAAGAAATTCTGCACTTTATCAGGCGAAACTAGCTGACGGTAAACTATAATGTTTCTTCTTACGTCAAACTATTATTTTTTTTCTTAAGTATCTTACTTACTAAAACTAAACTAAATGAATGTAAATCTTAAATATAAATTATTATTTTTGCAGGCTTCAAAGACAATATTAGATCTATTAGTTAAAAAGGCAAGCGAAGACAATACGGACATCAAATATCCATCTTTCAAAAGCAATTCCAATGAATTGCTTTTGAAAGCACGTTCCAATGAACGTGATGGAAAAAATGACGACAATAGTCCACCAATAGTAAAATTCACTAACGAGCTACAGAGAACTCATTCGGAAAAATTTGATCAAAACAAGGATAAAATGTTGGAAAATTGTCAATTGAAAAATCCCAAGCTGGGCAGAATAAGAAAATCTTTTTCAGAGACAAAAGAAGATAAACCTTTAGTTAAACAGGATAGTAAAGAAAGTAGACGTGATTGGTTAAAAAAGCAACTGTCGGTAAACCATCATTATTTGAGAGACCTTAAAATGCCATTGAATTCTATAAGTCATAGAAATGCAATGTTAAATATAAAAAGATATAAACTAAAAGCGTCCTCATGTCCGGACATATTCAAGAATTCCATGATAACGGTGAATGAGCAAGAAGAGGTAAGAAACTTTCTTTTTAGCGTCATACTGTATCTTGCACATGGCAGGGAAGGCAGAGGAAAATTATGGAACTCAGTTTTAGGAAAATCCGTTCCATTCCATAGTTTATGCGGAATTCTTGAGGCATTGCGTGTTGGGTGGCGCTTTGCCTCGCTACCAGAGCGAGGAACTGAAAATGTTACATATATGAAATTTTTCTCGATTAGGAATTGAACCCAAAAGCTATAGCGTATACAGTCGCACGCTTTTGAGCTTCCGCCGTGACTCCCCTCGATTATTCTTATTCTGTTTTTTTTTTAAATGGCAACTTTTCTACAAATTGTTTCTAAACAACTTGTAGAATAACTTAATACAAATAACATGGAATAACTGCATTTATTTGTAACAGTACCACTGTAAGTCAGTCATGACAGAAAAAAACTTGGTTTACTCTGGCTTGGAAACATGTTCTCTATCTATAACATGTAACTTCTATACTATGTGTAACTTTTTAAAAAAAAAACAAAAAAATAGATGTTAAAAAAAATATTATATCGAGGCCAGTCGTTTCGCAGCCACACAGGAAAATGGCTAAGGTGTCGTAATGCTAAGTTTCCTCTGCGGGATATAATGTGAAGATAAAAAAAATATATTATAAAAGTTACGAATGCGTAAGTTAACACCTTAATTTATATTTTTCCAGAAATGGTACGACGACTGCGTCAGCTGTTTAGGCGACATGTTCAATGTGTCTCTCTTCAAGAAGATAACGTTCAACCTTTTATCCTTCGGCACAATAATAATATTTATATGGTTTATTGTTCCATATTTCTATTTGGCGGAGCATATGATACAACGAGGGTATAGTGAGGATGATGGAGCTTTCATGTTGAGTTTAATTGGAATTACTAATACCATTGGTATGGTAAGTAGATTTGTATATTTTCCGTATCAGTCGTGTAAGTAAAGATTGATGAGTCGACTTGTATGCATATTTATTGTTTAAGTTTTTTTTTGTTTTTACATAAATTATAATCCATTCCCTCGAGTGGAGATCGAACCCACAACCATCGTATTAATGTTGCTTATATCCCAGCGCAACAACGGCCTCAATCGCTTATCCAAGTCTGAATGAATTTATATATTTAAAACTTGATTAAAAGAATATGCTATAAACTATATAGAGACCGTGTTAACGCAGGGGCACAAAGTTCTGAAAGTGGGCGCGACGGTTGTGGGTTAGATTTCCACTCGGGGGACAAAAAAAAATGCATTTAGTTTCGCAACTCAACACGCAATGCCTCGAGAATTCGGCGGGAAGTCAAAAAAAGCTTTGAGTTGAGATTGCCTTATTTATAGAGTGAATTAGATTCTTTATTATTTTAATTGAGGCCAGCCATGGCTGTTGTGGGTTCCATCCTCACGAGATGAAATATTTACTTAAATTTATATTTTCATTTCTTTGCTCTGCGCGGCGTTGAGTTCTGCCACTCAACACGCAATGCCACCAGAACCCGCAGAAAGAAATCGGAAATCGGCAGAAAGTGGGGACCGGAGTGTCTTAACACTAGGTTCCCCCTGCCTACCCTGCTGTGT
>DWAO01006147.1:0-11168 GCA_018230605.1 Heliconius congener
AAATTTAAGTAAATATTTCATCTCGTCGAGTGGGGATCGAACTCACAACCAGTCGATTTTTCTTAATATTTAATAATTTTTTATTTTATTAGTCCACTGAAGTCTACTTTGTATTGTTAATAAAAAATTGTATTAAATGTACCTACTGTTCTAACTTTAACTGTGTTTACTTTATTGTAAAATACATAAAATTCCTATTAATTATAATAATATTTATTACAATTTTTTACGATTCTCCATTTTATAACAGATAATTTCAGGAAGCTTTCCTGGTATAATAAAATATTAACTTATAATGTTGTGTCTAATATGTTATTAATTTTGTTTCAGGAAACAGTATGGTTTCTGCGGCAATTGTAACACTAATTGGTAAGTACAATTGGTTCATGGTTTAAAAAATAATTAAAAAAAAAATATTCTCTCTTGTCAAACGATAATTCTTAGTAATTATCATTGGGTAGCGGAAATTTGTAAAAATCTCCCTACAGAGATGCTGACAACATAAATAAGTTGTAAGAAGCGTATAAAGATTTCGACGTAGCTTGATGAGAACGTATGGCTTAGTGGTTAGAGCACCTGGTCTCGGTCTCGGTCTCGGGATACAGCGTGAAGCTATTATAAATTGTTGTTGTTGTAATGTTATTTTAAGAAAATATTAGACGGACACTAATTACGCAAAAATTACAAATTTGAGGAACACTCACGTTCTCTAACTTTTTGTTATATATGCCATTAGATGGCGTTGCAGTATTACAACTTAAAACTTCTTAACTAAAATCAAAAACAGTTAGTGCGGCTTATGGCAACGTTGTTGTCATCTTGTTTTTAGGGTTCCGTATTTTAAAAGATAAAAAAAGAACTATTACAGAATCACTTTGTTGTACATCTATTTGTCGGTCAAGACTCAAGATCGTGTTGAGTTATGAAAGAATCTTTATAAGCTTATTTCAACGCAATCAAAAGATACGAGCATGTATACATAGAAAATGATTACAAACTTGTATTTATAGTTCATTTCATACAAAATGAATGTATATACCCGCAAGTTGAAGTTTGTCAACTTTTATAAGTTTTGATTTCCGTTGACCTACAATCCTGAAATTGGTACAAATCCTGGCTGGGTCTTATTCGCACTTAACTGATTTTTTCATGATTTGAACGGATTTGTGATTACTTTCACAGTTTGCTCTTTTTTAATGTTTTCTACCAATTCAAATAAAAAAAATACACCATATATGAAACATGATAAAACTATCAATTATCATGTATTAATATATTTTTGAATAAATCCCAATAATTATTAATTCAAATGTTATTTTAATTTTAACAAACTTATACAGCCACAACTGAGTTAAAGCACGCACGTTTACGCAAATATAACTAAGACAAAACCAAAAAAAAAAAAACAACCAAAGCAATTAGAACTAGACTAAAAATGGAGTAATCCTTCATCAGTTAGCCAAAGGCGATGTTGATCGAGTCACCTCGGTGCCGAGCGCACGGGCTAATTGTTTGCTGTCTCCCTAACAAACCCGGCCGTAAAGGCAATGGATGTGAAATTACCGACGTAATGACGTCACTACGTGTGATTATGTTGGAGACGTTTCATTATTTTAAATTATGTACTTTTGTAACTCTGTTTCTATGTTGCAAGTTGTTGTTTTATTAAAACAAGTGGATAAATATATTTCTTGTAGTAAAATATTTTTTTAATCGATTTTTTATATGTTACATTCCTAAATGAGTATGGTAGTATAATTTAATTAAATTTTCTAAATCTAATCTAATGTTTATAACTTTAAGCGTGTGATGTTTATAACTTTAAGGTAGTGGATTTCCTTGCTTTGGTGTCAATGCCAAGTGCAGTGTTGAGTTGCACTCAACACGCAATATCTTAAAAAAGCGGCAGAAAGTGTGGAACAGAATGTTTTAACACTAGGAGAATCTAGTTTTAAAACATTCTGCCTACCTGAAAAAAATATATAATTTAAATTAATTAATAAACATACAGTATTACTTTTTGATTGTGATGTAATACATAAATTACCATTTCTATTTGATAAATTAAACCCATATCCAGAAAACTACAGCTTTGTATATACTTTCCCGATTCCAAGCTGTCGTTTCCAGATATTTCGCACTCCCGTAGTAGGTTCTTTAGTTGATATAACGAGACGCCGGGCAAACATGGGCGCAAAGGTGGAACGCTTTGTACGATTCAATCAATCGGGAATGGGAGTTTTAACCAGTGCCTTGGGAAGTCCCTACCCTACCCTATTAAGTGTACGACGTACGTTATACTATACCTACTTGCGTGTAACATATTTTTGTTTGTACAGGTCGTTGGGTATTGACCGACTTTTTAAAGATGCTTCACTACAAAGACGTTTGGGATTACGTGGATGTTTTTGATGTGAAATTAAATTAGGGCTTAGTATTTTATGTTTAAGTATATCGTCAAAAATGAATTTATGTTACTTTGTATTATATATTTTTTTTATTTTTTATCGTTGTATACATTTAGGATAAGAAATATTATATACTTTCAAAATAAATTACTAAGTTCTTCAATTTTGTTTTTCCAATTATTGAAAAAGCTAGGTGCATATTTAACTAAATATTAAAAAGTGATTTTTTATTCTTTTTTACCTCCAGCTTCGAGCTATATCCCGCATGTAGCAGAGTAGGCAGAGAGAGCCTATTGTTAAAACACTCCGCTCCCCCCTTTCCGCCGACTTCTAGAGGAATTGCTTGTTGAGTGGCGGAACTCACCAACACTGTGCTTAGCCTTGACACCAGATAAAAAGGAAAATATTAAATATTTCATTACCTAGTGGAGATCAAAGTTATGAAACCAAAGCGAAGAAATGAAAATATTTATAAAATAACACTTCATGCCTCCGAATGGGAATCGAACCTACAATCGTTGCGTTTAGTCACACGCTTTTACCCCGCCACGATTGGCCTCACTGGCTTTTCGAACTGAAATTTAATCCTATAACTTACACCTTAACTTACACAATTGAATCATTATTTATAAATATACAGGCTTAATCTATAAAAAAATGTTACAAAAACATTACATTTAAGTGAGACCAGTCGTGGCGCATTATTGTAGGATCGATTCTTACTCGAGGTAATGAAATTTAAAATTAATTCATCTTCCTACCACGCTTTGTGCGGGATACACCGTGAAGCTAAATAAAACATTTCAAATCTAGTGGAAAAATCATTAGAGTTGTACCAGCGGGAAGTAAAATAGAATTATGTTTATAATAACGTTGTCGTGTACCATTATTGCGAGAGTAACACATGTCGCGCTGTGGAGTATTTGCTCTGTACACATTACACTGTTCTTACAATTTTATTCAATTTACTTAACGAGGCAATAACTTACCGTTATTTTCAACTAAAGATATTTTTGCAAATTTAAAATGATTGAGTTAATATTATTAATTTTTTTTAGCTTTGTATTTATTAATATTTCGTTTTCGAGGCCGTCCGTTGTGGGGTACGAGCGTGTGATTGTACGCGGCGGTTGTAAGTTCGATTCTCACTCGGAAGAATGAAAAATTTTATACTTTCCCCATTCAATGCTTCTAGTATTCGGCGCCCTCTTCTTACCCTGGTATATGCGGGATATAGCGTGAAGGTAAAAAAAATGTTTTAAAATATATTTTTAAAATTTTGTGACGCCTGGCTATGTCAGGTTAAACATGGTTTCGGATAGAAATTCCACTTGAGAGAATATTTGAATTAACTAAATTAATAATTTTTAAAATTATGTTACACGTACGTTATCACACGTAGTTAAGGAAAATATTTAGAAACGTATCAAAATTTTTACGTTTTCAAGAGTCGCGGGTTCGAGTCCTGCTAAGTTACAATTTTTATACATTTATAAATATTATCAAATCCTTAGGGTGTGATTGTGTTAACGGTCGATTCGAAACGATCTTTAAAATTTCTTCAAATATTTATTAAATAACATTTTATCACACCAAATCATCATTGTTAGAATAGAAATATTTTAAAAATTATTATTGGAAATATTTTTTGGTCGAATAAAATTGTATAAATCTAATCCTATATAAATGTTAATAGTAAAAAAATGGCAACAGATGTATTAAAAATTTAAAATAATTTGATATAGTTTAATTAGTCAGAGCGCTTGGACCGTTACCAAGAGGCGCAGAATCGAGTCCCGCTTCGTTATTTTTATATATGTTTATAAATATAATATAACTGCACACTCTTCACTCATAAGGCCACTCGTGGTGCATGTTGTGGGTTCAATTTCCACTCGAGGAATCAAAATATTTAAAATTTTCATTTTCTCGCTCTGGTAATGAGGCAAAGCTTGGTGTATCTCCAAAATTCGGCCGAGAGTAGAGAACAGAGTGTCTTAACACTGGGTTCCCTCTGCTATCACTGCTGTGGACATACAGCATTAAGCACTCTCTTCAATTTTCTTGATCGAATCGTATAGATCCACATACAATTCCATTTAAGCTCTACGTGTAAAATATCTAAATAGAAAATGGAGAACGAAGTGTCATAACATTATATTTTATATGTCTAAGACTGTAGTAACTAACGTGTAAAGGTAAAATGACAAATAAACCATTTGAAATATATAAATGTACACGTTTTCAGTAACTTAAACTTCAAGTAAGTTCTATAACGTATCCAAGAAATCACTTTAGGTTGAGTTAACATACTTTTGAGCCCAAATAAATTCACTTCATTCAAAACTTTTGGCGACCAGCTGACACGTATCCAGCAAGTTAAATTTAACTTACCACCTAAAAGCTATGTTGAATCTTAGAATTCAGATAATATTTAAGGTGATATTTTTTTAATATTCTTATATAAGGTAAAAATCAAATTAGCTTCACGCTGTATCCCGCACACACCAGGGTAGGCAGTGGGAAATAGTGTTCAGACACTTCGATCCCCAAAATCTTTTCCGTTACTAATACAAAGACTTTTTTTTAAATATTATATAGTTTTAAATATTATTAGTGCATGGGCTTGATTATTTGATAGGAAAAAAAAAATTGTTAATATAATGTGATAAAAATTGTAATTAAATAGTTGCGATAATTAGCTTATTCTGTTGAAAATTCATGTATCGCTTCGGGTCAATTTAAAATTGAGTTGCCCGTATGTATATTTACATATTCGCCTTAATTGGATGAGGGGAATTTATTTTATATATTGAAAATTTTTACAAACGCAGTAGGTACTGGGTGCGGATTTAGATCTGTTTTTTGTATTTATGCAGACTTATATGTGTCAACTGATGATATAAGATTTTTGTTGAGGATGTCGTGTTCGGTCTTCTTTCACGTCTGTGTAAAACTTCTTATTAATATAATATAAACTTAAAAGAAATGTTAAACATATAATATTTTTAAAGGGTTACCGGACCTCAAAAGAAAAAAGTTTTTTTATTTTAAATTTACTATAGATATATCTAGGCAGAAAACTATATCAAATTTGTATTTGTAGTTCATGTCATAAATTAAAGTCTAGTCTTGCTTAAATTTCAAAATTTTCAATATTTATAAGTAATACCAGTTGACCTACAATAATAAAATTAACATAATTTATTTCTAATCGCTTTTTAAATTAAAATAAATATATAATTTATAAATAATAGAAAATAATATGTTAAATAGAAGTGGCAATTAGTAACTACTCTCGCGTGTAGCATATAAGAGTGTCGTAGCCATGCCAGTCGTATCATCTCGTAGCGCTACAGATCTTATTATTGTAGCACAACCGTTCTTATTGTATACACCCGTATATGTATTTAACTGTATAAATCAACTAAATAAAAATCAAATCAGCTTCACGCTGTATCCCACACACAGCGGGGTAGGCGGAGGGAACCTAGTGTTAAGACACTCCGTTCCCCACTTTTTTTTTCGACGAATTCTGGAGGCATTGCGTGTTGTAGACACCAGAACGAAGAATTTCCTCGAGTAGGGATCGAACCCACAATCAGTCGCTTTTACAGTCACACTTTGTTGCCCCAAATTGTAAATCAACTAGTTTATCTAATATTTAGTTTCAACAAATTAATTTAATATATTCTAGTATGTTTAATAAAAAATATATCAGAAGATATTTAAAGACAAAAAATATTTTAATTATTGCAAAATTAATTCAGCCGAAAGCGGGGAACGGAGCCTTTTAACATTAGGTTCCTTTTGCCTACTCTGTTATATGCGGGATACAGCGTGAAGCTAAAAATATTTTTAACAAAACGCTTCTTATAACATTCCAAATAGATTTTTTTAATTACCCTAATGTATTGTTAAAAGGCATATCTATCGTAATACATACAAGTAGCTGAACAAATTTGAAAGCTCACTCGCATCTCGCCAGTGTAAAGTCTCTTTGGATGTAGGGTAGAAATTAATTTGTTTAATTGCTATCTGGTTAAGTTTGAATGACGTGGAGAATATAATTTCGTTATAACATCTAATCTTCTAATTTTTCATTAAAAAGCATAGTAGATATTTCTATTGTTTTATACAAAACTATCGATATTTTTTGTTGTTACAGAAAATTACAATATATCATTTAGATCGTTATTTGAGGCCAGTTGTGGCGCAGGTGTGTGACTGTAAACGCGACTGGTTGAGGATTCTATCCCCAATCGGGGAAATTAAATACATATTTACTTAAAATTCATATTTTTATTTCTTTGCTGTGGTGTCGAGGTAAAGCGCAGCGTTGAGTTCTGCCACTAAAGACACAGAGCTTCCAGGATTTTGTGGAAAATGGGGATCCGAAAATCTTAATACTAGGTTATGACGGATACAAGTGAAGCTGATTTTTAGATCGTTATTTACTTTGCTGCGATAACATTCATTCGAAATAACGTTTATTATTTATTCAAATCATTCTAAACGTCCTTTAGACTGTTCATATATTTCTCTGCTCAACGACTTGATATGGTACAAGAATTTCCATAGTTAAAAAGCCGCAGTATTAGAACTTGTCCAAACCTACTGGTTGTCCTAACTCGTTATAATTAAAATAATGGTACTACAAAAATGAAAATTAATTAACTAATAAAATATTATTATTAGTCATCTATTTTTTGGTAGATTTACAAAGAAGCAAGCAGAGGGAACCTAGGAACCCAATTTTAAGATACTCCATCGTCATTAAGACACTTTCATTCACTTTCGCGCTTTGTCTTGTTACCAGAACAAGAAAAAGAATATATTTAATATTTAATTTTCTCGAGTGGGAATAGAACCCCCATTCTGTTGTGCTTACAGTGGCACGCCAAGCCACACCACGACTGGCGAAGACTGGTGAAGAAATCGATATATAAATTTAAATAAAAATTTGATTTCTTCGAGTGGGGATCGAACCCACAACCGTCGCGATACAGTCACACCCTTGTGCCTCTGGGCCACGACGGTGAAGGTTTTATATATGTAGATAAAACATATATTGCCCTTCAAGGATAAATAAGGCTGTGGAGCATCGCTTATCTATCCTATTTTGAGATGATGGCTCGTTTCGGTCCGTCGTTCGGTCCTAATGAAAAGATAATAGCTGTTTAGAAGCTTCGCTACGTTCAAATATTAAGTGCCTTTCGCATGTACTGTTTTTTATTTATGTTAAAAGCCGCAAAAAATATTCTTAAATATTAAGATTGCTACTTCGCTAACTTTTGAAACTTTACATGATATTGATGTTGGTTGGAAAAAAAACAAAAAAAGGATAAATTACTGTTATATTTTGCATTTGAATATTATTTATTAGTTGGCAAAAATCAGAATGCACTTAATGAACGACACAAAATGAAAGTCGTTCTCGTTTCAATTAATAGTGTCAAATGTCATAGAAAAAAGAAACAAATATTCGTGAAGTATTAGAAAGTAGAATTTCAATTAATATGGTCAACAGATATTTCTTCTACGTTACCTGAAAATCAAATTTTATTTAAACTATACCAAAAAGAAAAACAGGGAGATTTTTTAGCGTTACGCTGTGTCTATATCTATAGCAGATTAGACAGAGGGAACCTGGGAACCTAGTGTTAAGTGTTAAGACATTCCGTTCCCATTAAGATACTTTCGTTCACCGCCTTCCGCCGAATTTTGGAGGCAATACGAACACAAAGCTACTAACAAAAATTAAAATAAATTATTATTAAATATATATATTTAGCAAAATAAAGATAGGAATGAAGAATTCTTTGCCTTTGGGTAGATCGCATCATTAGGCCGCGACCTCCATTCAAATAGACACGGTTAACACCTACATATTAATAATACTAGATTACACTTGGGGAAAACGTAAAGAAAATAATAATTGTGGTTTTCGTTTTTTTTTTAAGAAAAATAGTAAATTTTTATTATATATTAGTATATAATAATTATTATATAATAATTATTATATAATTTTATATATGATAATTATAATTATTGAAGCCAATCGTGGTGCAGGTCCTCAAGTGTTTGACTCTTAACACGACAGGTTGTGGGTTCTATTCTCACTAAAGCAAATGAAATTTTCTATTTCTTCAGTCTGGTGTCAGGGATAACTTTGCGGGATAAAATGTAAAGCTAAAAAAAAAAAGTACATAAATATTATATGATAATTTATTTTAATGTATTTAAAATCCTCTCAGTACACGAATCAACCATTTAGAAATGTAAGAAATCCCTTTCCAATTTACTCGAATGGATACATAACAATTTCTTTTTATGAACTACTATACAAAGACGTCCCAAGTGTAGGTAATACCAAATACTACATACCTCCTCTATATAACTGACCTATGACTTTACAATACAAAAGTTAAAAATATATAACAAAAACAAATTGATGCCATCATGGCGTAGTCGGACAAGACAACATAAGTCACGGCGTTGAGTTCCGCCACCGTTTCGACGTACAGTGTTTGTGACATTTGAGTGGAATGTGGGGAACTGTGTATATTATTATATTGATGTTAGTTTTGCTGTTTTTACTGATTTATAGAAACTACATTATATAAAAAAACTGTGCGAAGACAACTTTCTAAATCTTCTTATTTAAAGTAAAATTGTGGCTGTCACTTGATAACGACCATATATTTGAAAATCTTTGAAAAAAAAATGTTAATTAAGACTCAAAGTATATGTGTGTGTTACTGGCAATCTGTATAATTCGGTATTCTATACAATATATTTACAATGTATAGAATGGCAAAAAAGTGTATGTTATATATTAAAATACCGGATGCCTAGTTGTTAATGTATGTATAAGACAAGACCAGGGAAAAGGGGAGGTGGGGTCAAGCAGTCAAGGCAATAAACTTGTTGCGACTTGTTTACTTGTTTGCATTTCATGCAGATTTCTATTGGCACTTCAATATATGTACTAACGCAACCGAAGCTATTGAGTTATTTTTGAATATAAAAGTTTCTAACCTAATCTAACTTAATTTACATTTAAAAATCCCTAAATGTGTAGCTCGAATTATTCATAATATTTGATACATTGCCTGGCCCTAAATATACATTGCCAAGATATTTTATAAAATATCGAAATAATAGAGATTGCCAGTAACATATTGTATAAAATATTGCAGTTGCCATTAACAAAAATAGTGGTCATATTTATGCATTTCTTACATTATTATATAATACTTAGTGTTGTTCCCCTTGTCATTTGAGCGAATCGTCCCCGCTTCCTTCATTTACTGATATAATAGCGCGAACTGGAAGCATACTTCCTGTAATGCACCCCTCTTTTACATTTTCGCTGCAGTTTATTTTCATCTCACTGAGCAATGTTCAATATTTATCATGACTTTTAGTATTCCACAGAAGTTTCGCGATGCGACGCAGTATCAAAATAAAAGCGATTTTATATTTTTGCAATTTCTCTTATTTTAGTTAGCGCTGATTGTCGACCTGGTTTTGTTTTTTTATTATATCACATTCACTCTTATTGACATTGAGTAATTCTTATTAGTTTTTTTTTTCAGTTTCTCGGTATTTTCCGCAAGTAGCAGGATAAGTTAAGGGAACCTAGAGTTAAGACACTCCGCACCCCACTTCTCGCCGAGTTCTGTATTGTGTGTTCAGTTACGGGACTCAACGTTGTTCTTTGTCTTGTTACCGAAGCGAAGACATTGAAAATCGTAAATATTTCGTTTCTTCGAGTGGGAATCGATTCCACAACCAGTCGCGTTCACAGTCACACGCTTGGGGCCTTGCGTCACGACTAGCCTAGATAGTTATTTTCAATAATTTAAAATACATCATGTTATTTCTCCCAATATCCAAAGTGAACCTCGCGTAGACTATGCATGTATATCGTGTCGAGAAATCCAATTTGCCTGTGCAATAAAAGAGTCTCAAAGCTTAGCTGCTCACAAAAATTTCGTCCTTTGCTAGACATCTGTGGTACAATTTGGGTTTATATAAATGGTTTTTATTTACTTCTTTTGGCACCAATACACACTATATTATTTCTATGTAAGTATAATACTAGAATTTAATTTTAAGTAATAGTTTGTAGAATTACTTGCAAATTTTGTTTTAGTATTAAGATTCTTAAATTTAAAAATAAAAATATACACAAGTCTAACTTTCTAACTAAAGATTAATTTAATTTAACAAAAAAAAAATCGTAATGTTAGTAGATCTAAATATTCTAGTTAAGTTTCAACAGCTCCTTTTTTCCCATTTCCCTTATTAAAACCATTGTACGGGTCTATTATTTAGAGGAACTACTAAAGCGCTTGGTGTTTAACATGAATAAGCAATGTAGGTAAAACGAAAAAAGTGAAAAGAAAAAATAAATTTGTGGCCCCGCGCCCGTTATTTTTTCATATCTAAACAATTTGCAGAGCGAGCAAAAAAACGAAATCTTTCTTCGTCACATGGTGGCAGCGTGAACGTTGACTGCCAACTTTGAAATGTTCTATAAATTAAATATTTTTTTATTAGTGTTGAAGATATTATTGTATAATTATATTAAAAAAATGGCTTATATTAAATAGTAAAAATATTAAATAAAAAGTAAAAAGTAATTATTTACGTTTGTATGTTAAAATTATGTAATTATAATAACAAATCCAAATGCAGCCAGTCGTGGCGCAGGGGCACAAAGTGTGACTGTAAAATCGACTGGTTGTAGGT
>DWAO01006148.1:0-11166 GCA_018230605.1 Heliconius congener
TTATAATTATTTTTACCTAAATCTACCCTCTTTTACTCGAGTACGCTAACAGTATGTTAAAGAAATTAATTTCTATTATTTACGTGTGAATCGTAAAAATGAAGTTGACAGTTTCATTTGATACTAGAATTATATTCAATAAAAAAATTACGCTGTATTGTCAATTTTTATCGTAGTAGTATCGTTTCAGCAAATATCAAAGCTATTGTTCTTGTGTTTTCCCTCACAAAAAGACTTCACTCCTCAAATGTAATAAATGATATTCAATAAGAGTTATTTATTTGCTCGATGGAGCTCCAGCTATATATCAACGTATTATATTTGTAAATAAATCTAAGAAATAATGTTATTTCCATTTCTACAAAGTATTTACACAATACATTTGAATATTTATTATTGATTTCTTATTATTACATTACTATCGAACAGCTCGCGTGAGCGCGGTGCGGGAGCGGTAAAATCGGTTTAATTGTTTCTTGTAACATTCGTCATGTATGAATGGTGTAATGATTAAATAACTGACCTTTATAACTATTTATTTATATCCTCATAGAGAAATTGTATCTTTTTTGGGCACTCTTTTTTTAAGAAAATAAATTTGATCTAAATACATTTATTTATTTATTTTAAGATAAAAATTAAAATAACATATAATAGTTTATATATTATATTAAAATAACATATAATATATTTATATAAATGAGAATGTATTTTTTTCTTTAATAGCTCTCAATAAGAAAGTTTATTACAACGCATGTAAGGAAAGATCATTTGAGAAAGTTGTTTAATTCTTTTAGAACTATAAAAACTACCTACATTTTTATAGTTAATAATTTTTTTTCTCAAATAAATAAATTGGATATGTCTACCTGAAATACATTAAAGAGCGAAAAAATATTAAATATGTATATATGTATAGATACCACATTAGTATTGATACTGTACTGGTAATAATAATTGAAAACAATAGATATACTACGGGATAACGGAGTGTTTTAACACTAGGTTCTCTCTACCGACTCTGCTGTGTGCGGGATACAGCGTGAAGCTGATTTAATTTACATTTTTAACGTGTTGACAGATATTGAGCTAGCCTTATGAAATTTTCAGAAATTATTTTACATAAATACTAGTAATTTTTAAAGTTATTTCTTGACAAAACATCACCAGTAATTGTTGTTTACTACCTGAAAGTTTACGCTTAAATTTTGTTTTCACGAAAACATTTTTTTTATTTTGATGTACTTTCCAAGATTTATAAGCCGATTGTTATAAATTAGTATATGATACAAAAGGCCTGTTATTGGGCTACATTGAAGAAAAAAACCAAGACTGCAGACCGAACTGTTGGGCTGCATTACCCAATTCTCTTCCAAATAATCACAAATTTCCAAATATCTGCTGAGCCACTAAACATACATCACTGAACATACATGGGGTTGAAACGGATAGGTACTGACGTCCCTTACACATAAACCACCATTGACCCGTCGGTTGCGTTACAACCTGTATGCGTCGAAACATTAAGTACTTAGTGATGAAATTCGACGCTGTCCTTCACTTAATAGTTTAGAGGACACATTTGATCTCACAGTCATAATGGCATAATAATTATATTTTTTTGAAATCCCTCTCGTATCCTTATATAATTTGCTAAATACGCACACACAGTGTGTCACGAGCCTCACACAATTATTTACCTTCTCAAATTGTGTTTGCACTTAAAGATGACGATTTTTAATTTCCAGTGTAGACTTAAGAGGTTATACGTCATTGTGAGGCCGCGAGGCCGCGAGGCTGCCCGGCTTCGTCACGGAGCATTTAAATGTTTATTGTTATCTCCAACGATCATAATTTGTATTTTCAAGCTTATTGAAGGACTTTTATGGAAATAAATAATGATATTCCTACTTACGTAGAGCGCTTAACATTTTTATTTATCTTTTGATATTGTGGGAAATTTGAGACTTTTGTGAGCGTTTTAATTTCAAATTGATTTTGTTCATATACTTACATATATTTAAAATGTATGTTTAGTGGTTCAACGCTCTTTCTACTATCTTATATTAAATATATGTGGATACAAATAAGCTTATAAAAATAATGTTTTTAATTACATTGAACTCATATTCTCATTATACATATCCATATTGAGAGGTAGGAGGAGACCTCGGTTAAACTCAGGTAAAAGAATATCAAAGATACTGGAGGAAGGTCACGTAATAAACATAAGGATCCCTCGGAGGGCATGTATGAAGGGGTTAATGACGGTGGGCGAGGCGAAAGAAGTATAAAGAGACCATGGCGTTTGGTTCTCCGTTTTCTCTGGCTGCCCCGCTAGTGATACAGTGTGATGCTATGAATGTACATACATTCTCACTAGTCTGGAAATTGGAATTAAGAGGACCTTTTACACAGTAATGAAACCGTTTTAATATACAAAAAAAATATCTTAGATTTAAAATTAAATTAATAAATTCTTAAAAGTTTAATAATAATTCTTCCAAGTATAAATAACTACATAGAAAGAACTCCCTTTTATTTTAACCTAATATAATCTTTAAAAAGTTGAACTTTTTTAAAACTTGGACGTGGACGTGGACGTGGACGTGGACGTGGATTTCACTTAAGTTACACTACGCCTTGAAGTTTTATAATTTTTGCCCAGAAACTAACTATAATAAAGATTAGTCACAAAGTAAAACAAACTAACATTAAAATTTCTTAAAATGAATATAACTTTTAAAAGAGAGACTAAAAAATATTTACGTAGACAAATTTTACGTAACGATATCAAGATTTTTATTTAGCCATTTCATGTACAAAAACTAAAAAAAAGATATTAAATGATTATTCCTTAAATAGTATAATATTATCTTTCATCACCAATTTAGAAGCATGCTCGTCCAACATATTGAACAAGAAATTGTCCAATATATTAACATGTGAGTATTCTCGTAGACAAGTCGATAGCTTTCATTTGCCGCAAGTGTTCTGACACCCGTCACGTACACTCACGTACACTCCGACACCGACGTGGCACGAGGCGGGCATCTCTGACGTTACAATGTTCTAGTGTCGAGTGTCTAGCACGAAATGTAGGCAGCGCTATGAGCTCTACCAACGCTCTCTATATGGACGATTAAAGTACACCTAGTCTAATAAAGAGTCTGTGTTTCAAGTATATCTCAAAATTATTAATTAAACTTAACATGAACATAATTCGATTACTGTGTGTAATTTGATCGATAATTCATATGAATTATACTATAAGACAGGATATCCTGTCTTATATGGATGTCTAAATATATAATAAAATGTATATTTGATAAATTTCTCAGGCGATAAAGGTTCGTTTTAGGTTTATATTTATTTATTTATTCACATAAAACTTAACCTAATACAATGATGGCTTATATATTAAAGATATTAAAATTTTGAAGGTTAAGCTATATATATAAGAATAATTAAATCACAAAGAATATAGTGCCCGTCGTGGAGTGCGACTGTAATGTATTGTGTTTGTTGTTATAGAAACTATAGGGTAATTGGTTCCGGAAATTAAAAAAAAAATTGGGAAAACGACAAAAGTACAAATGTTTTAGACCTTTCGTTTTAAGACACCTAAAAGACAAAGTCTTCAGTAAAATTAAGTCCATTATATTATCGTGTTTGTAGCTTTGGTTATTAGCACGGGATATTTTTCTAAAATTAATTTACAATAAATAACAAGTCAACTTTATAACTTTTATTATTTTTTATTTTTTTAAATACAGTGTAAAAGAAGTGATCGTGTCGTATGGACCAATATCTAACTGTAAAGGCGATAGTTGTGAGTACGATCACTACTCGGGGAGTGCAGCGTTAAGTTCTGTCTCATAATTTACAATGTCCGGGTTCTCTCTGCTTACTTTGTTACAAGTTCATGGGGGAACAAACTTATAATTATAATAGTCTATTGACCCATCGGAATTTTATTTAAACAAATAAAACTTACGCTTGTAAAATTATCAACAATAGACACCCTTTTTCAAACACTCACATCAAGTGAATTAATAACGGAATTGCTTAAGAAGGGTTTCAAAAGAACCGTAGCAACTTTCCCATTTGGCGGCGAAACTAGCAAAGTGAGATTAATGAGGGACCTGCTACGACCCCAAATGACGTGACGAGCTACGACGAGCTACGACGAGCTACGACGAGCTACGACGCGCTAAGTGTTTATCTATCAATGATTCACACACAGACTGGAGCTGGAACTGTCTGTAGGTAATGAATAGACTGCAGTGTTTTTTTTACGGCAAGGGTAGATAGAGGGGACGCCCCGTTCCCCACGCTTCACCCAATATTCGAGACACTTCATGTTGAGTTCGGGTTTTGCAAATAGAGAATTTGAAATTGTATTAAGATTGTTGCCGACTAATTTAATTTTTTTATAGACTATATGGGACAATCTGTCGCCTTACGCTACACTAACCGGTGGTATAGAACTTAGTTAATATTGGCAGCACTGTGTGTTAAAAATAACACAAAAGTATAAATAGCTAAATGGAGTGGGGGAGTTATTTCAACAGACTGTGTAGCCTTCTTAATTATTGTAACATATTTTATAAATATTAGAGATGCTCGTCACTCACTCGCTCACGAAGTAGACACCTAATGATAACATTGCTGATCTTTGTAAAAATAAAGTCTTCTAATTGTTGTGTAATAAGTTGGAAAATTATAAATAAAATTAATTTAAAATGACACCTTTTTAAAAAATGTTAACCGCTTTCTAACCTGATTGATTTCGCGGTTTTTATCACTATAATAATAATTATTCACGTTCTTGTTCTTTATTACATATCACGCATACAATAAAAAAATAAAAAAATAAACAAAAAATAGTAAAACAATGATTTAAGAAATTCAAAATGCAGATTATGCGGAGGAGAGCCGACTAAAAACTCAACAGTTAGTCTTTTAAATAGCTTCATTTACATACGCGCGGTCGCTGGTCGCTGTACCTGTATTTACCGGCCTGCAGTGTAGACGCCGCTACGTTTTCTCAACTTACGCGATTTTAATATTTACACAGTATTAAATAACATTAGTTTAAATTAAAGTAAAAAAATATATGGTGCGGAATACAGCGAGAAGGTAAGAAAAAAATACCTATCGAAAATTTTAGATATAGTTTGATATATATTTTTAGTAAAGCGTGACTGTAAACGCGGCAGGTTGTGGGCTAAATATATAATACCATTTCTTCGATCTGGTATCGAGGCAAATAGCGGCGTTGAGTGCCGCCACTCAACACACAACACCTCCGGAGTTTGGCTAAAAGTGGGGGAGTTTCTTAACACTAGGTTCCCTCTGTCTACCCCACTGAGTGCGGGATACAGCGTGAAGCTGATTGATTGATTGATTGATATTCTTATGTATATATTTTATATGCATTTCATGTCTTACATGTTTCCAACAATATTGAAAATTTCCGTGAATTTTATACAATATTTTCTTTAAAACATTTCAATTGCAGCACGAAATATAAAATATGAGGGCATAACAAACTCAAGACAAGCAAGTATGTTCAGTAATCAAGAGGTCGGTGCCAAACGTCACGCCGCGGGACACCGCCCGCCGCCGCCCGCCCTGCCCCGTCCCGCCCCGTCCCGCCCCGTGACGCGACGCGACGCTCGCCATATCTACGACGCTCCGATTCCAAATTCTATTTGGTCGTGTGAAATGTGCAATCTCCATACGTGACACGGCTTATAATTTTTATGAATACTACAAATTTTACGCAGAAAATCTGCGTATATTTTCTTGTATATTGTCTTTCTTTTTTTCTTTTGTTTCAGTATTTTCAACTGTTGTGAGTCAGCTGGAGACGGTGTGATTTTACGTCTGGTCTGTTGTGGCCTCCTTGTGCACCTCCTTGTGCACCTCCTTATGCACCTCCTTGTGCACCTCCTTATGCACCTCCTTGTGCACCTGATACGGTATTGAAAGAGGCTGCGGAGCGGGTGCAAGAGTTCAGTGTGAGATATGCTCTCACTCGTTAGCGCTCTTGCCAAGCATTCCCTAGGAGAAACCTTAGGGTATCCTGAAGGTGATAGGTGCCAGCAATAGGCAGACCGTATATTTACGTTATATAAGCAGTATCATATAATAATAACCAAGCAATGTATTTAAAATGGGAAACATACAATTTTAAATACTAAAAGATGACTACAAACTCTCTCGAATTGTTACTGTGAAATATTCAAAATGTTGCTTTTAAAACTATACATACATAAAATAAATACGATATATAGTTTTTAAAATATACGGATTTCATTTTACAGTAAATAGTGTCCGTTTTAAAAAGTCGGTACATATAACCTTATCTCATTGTTAGTGTATAAGCCATGAAGAAAGTACCTAGAACAAGCTAGTAACTACTTACGATTATACATTTTTGGAAACCCGACGTTCCGAACACTTTGCAGTAGTCCGTGATCACGGGTAGACGGGTAGACGGGTAGACGGGTAGACGGGTAGACGGGTCTACCGGTGACTTGGTTAAAATAGTTTCATATACTAGTAACATAGTAGTAACTTGCCGAAAGTTTTGTTGTGAAAGACATAAAACACATATCACAATAAATCGCTCCTGAGGTCGATATCGATTCCGCTCTGTCTTTAGGTACCTTCACAGAGCGCGTCTACCTCCAACTCAACGAGATCGTGGGAGGCGTTGATAATTTACCATAGGGTGACGCGTACGCTCGTTTGCCTTCTCTTTTTCCTTAAAAAAAAGCAGAGGGTACCAATCGCTTTCTTAAAAAAAAAATATCGTCATTTGAATGAACTTAAGGCATTATTTTGATGCGAAAATTATATAGCAATCTACATCTATATCTTCGTCTTCTTCTTTTTCGTGTCAATGCTTATAAATTCAGATCATATTTTACCAGTATTTAGCCACATTGACTGCGGTATCGGTTGCCTTAGTAGTAGTAGACAGGTAGGTAACCTATCTATGTCTATCTATAATAAATGTATAGAATGTATTTAGTAAACTTTTCGAACAATATAATTATATATTAAGTGAAATTTAAAATAAAAACGATGGCGCTGTGCATAAAGCATAATTTTCTTGCTGGCAAGATTCTGGATTAAAGAATGCATTCGAAACGTCTTGATTATATCATTATTGTCCGGGCCACTCTACCACGCTACAGATAGCTGGGGTGGTCCACTTCGCCTCAGCAGCTGCAAACCGTAGAACGCAACCGGAGAAACCGGAGAACTCATTAAAGTAACGATTACTTCAGTTTATTTCTACTTATGTTTTATACACGTTTTGGTTTTTATTATTATCGACATAAGGAAAAATTTATGGTAAAATGAGCGATTGGTATAGTTTACAATATACAGAAACAGTACATTTAAACGTTTATAACTGTTTTGTTCCATGCTGGTCCTCCTCCAGAGGCGTGCACGTGTCCACACTCCATGCGTCGGCGCCACGACGCCCGACAAATTAAAACGTATCAAAGTTATTACTGGACAGCACGTGCAGGAGATTAACAATTATATGAAACGACATGTTTTACAGTCAATTAAAATTTCTACCTTATACCTATGGAAATAAGACTCAAAAGACAAAAATCTCGCCTCATATTAAACGTGCATGAAAATTTAATAAAAGTGGATTACAAGTAGTTTTTGTATTAAGACACGGCAAATGGACTCGTTTTGTTGATCGCCTCATCATCTGATAAGCCGCTTTCGATTGAGCTCTCTTTGATTACCAGATTTATATATACACATGTAAAAATTGTGTAAGCGCGAGTGTTTGTTCCAACGAAAGTCATATTTGTAACGCCCTGACCAACGAAAATAGCTGAGATATTTCGCTAGAAACGCTTGATCACCATTTGGCAAAGAATGAATTGCCTCTACACATAAATACAAACCTATTGACGGAGTGTTTGATCACTAACGCGAACATGAACAACCTTACTATTAGCATTTTAACTATTTATAACAATAGTAATATATATTGTTTAAATGCAGTAGTCCGTGGTCACGGACTACTGCAAAGTGTTCGAAACGTCGGGTTTCCAAAAATGTATAAAAATACAAAATATACGCGATTAACCCGGTTAAAATAGTTTCATTTAAAATGTGTAATAATCGTGAAAATCAAAGAACTTATTAGTAATATATAGTCTGAAAGAAAAGCGACGAAGCTGTAAATTTAGTCCTCATAAAGGGAAGTTACTCATTTGACAAGAATGTCTTTAGAGCTAAAATTATTTATGTAATATAAAGGTTAATTTAATTACAGAAAATAAAAAAGTAAATATAATTTTATTTTAGAATAGAGATAAGAAAAAGGAAAAATGTGAATATAAAAAGGTCAGCTCAACTCAGGTCAGTGACAGCTTTCTTTGCCAGAAACGTTGTTTTTCGTTGCCTCGACGTCACCACATTGAAGCATATTTAGCTGCCAAAAAGTAGTATGGTAATGTTATTGCGTTCTAACTTTCAAATTTAATTATATTCAAAATTTAAATTTAAAACTCATAGTTCTTACGTTTCAATAAGAATAACATTGTTAATAATATTGTCATTGTTTATAATAGAGAGCCAATCATGATGCGCACTCCTTTCTCTTACTTTAGTTCTAAATGGAATGCAAACGAAGTGACTTGTCACCAAAATATGCTTTTGTTATCACATAAGTAATCGTAAACACAAACAGCTGCACGTGGCGGTGGTGGTGGATGGTGTCGGCACTCCAGAAGGCTGACCGGTCAAATGTAATAGTACGAGTATAAGTCGTTTTACAACTGACAGTGTTTAAATAATAGTAGGTCAATAATGAAGTGCACACTGCTTTTACCAATATTTACAATCTCTTAAGCTGCGGACTCTTCAACGCGAAGTAAATGAATTATGAAACAACGTAGCAGTAGATGGGTTGTTACTTGCAGTAACAGTTCATTATCTCGGCGAGTCCGCGACCACTTCGCAGGCCCTGACAGAGAGGCGGATCCTCGCGACTCCAACTCTGCAAAGCTTTATTAATGAAACCTTATTATTTAAGAGTCGTATTGTTTTATTTGTCACCGTCTCTTTTTACAACAAACATAAATAAAATACCAGTAAATTAATTTGAAAAACTTAACGTTAGCAAAACCGGAATTAAAACGCTTTAATAAAACAATTTTGTAAAAGCTCCCAAAGAATTTCTATCCTTTATAATATCCTGTTCATCCACCGTTATTCACAAATTCTTACACGTCACCGTGATAAATTACGAATTTAAACTCGCACCCTGCGATTCACTGAGCGCTTATCACGCCAGGCGTTTAAAACATTTAATATTGTATGTCATAAGAACTATTCTCCTTTGAACTGTTTCTCCTCTGCGCTTATTCGTACTCGACGAAAGACAAACATATTTGCGAAGGCCACGTATCTGGTTTAATATAATCCGAAGGTAATTATCAAATTTATCACATATTCTTTTGTGAAAACAAAAAAACATTATACAATCTTATTTGAGAACTGTTTATGTGTATTCGCGGCGATGCGCGATGGTGGTGTTGTGATTGTGCCCCATTGATGAAGATATGTATATTTTGTAGGAGTTCTTGTAACAAGACAGCTCGCCGCCTGATGCAATATTTACTAAAGTAACAAACAATATATACAAATGTAGGTGAATTTGCACAATATACACGTTGTCAGTCTCAATACAGTGCAAAATATATAAGTAATATTAAAGATGAAATGCCATGAAATCGAGGATAGCAATGATTTGCACCATTTTAGGTAAACTGGTGGAAAATGAATCGTATCTCCAGTTAATCTTGCCAATTCTCATAAATACGAGAGCAGGTTAGTATTCGACATATTCCGGAAGGTGTAAATGAGTACAGGCGGGTACTGGCGGGTACGGGCGGGGACAGGCGGGTAGAGGCTTGTGGGGACGCACCTGAGATGGTTTCCAAAAAGATAATACAATTTGCATTTCTGCTTAAATAATTATAAAAATTTCTCGTGAAAATACAAATACACACGGAAATTGGGGCACTTATCTCCTTCCACATAACAATATCCAGCTGCTAACGACAGTACGGAACACTATCTATGATGTATTTAAATTTTTTTTATTGTTTAATTTTTTGCCTTACGCAATTATAAAAATATTTCTAATATTTAATACTGTTTAGTAGTTGCTATCTCTATTTTTAACTCGTTATATATTATTTTATTTTAGAAGACATTGACACCGTGCCCTCTTTGACCTAACAATGTTTTCTCTATTAAGTGTGAGAAATTAACCAAAAATATTAAGTAAGTTGATGTAAAACAAGTCAAACAATAATTTCATATTCACTATTACGTTATACGTTACGTTAGCTTTTGAAGGATATGTACATATATTAAAGAAAATAAAATCAGCTTCACACTGATTCCCGCACACAGCAGAGTTGGCAGAGGGAACCTAGTGTTGAGACACTCCGTCCTCCACTTTCCGTCGAGTTTTGGAGGCATTACGTGTTGAGTGGTGGAACTCAAGGCCGCGTTTTGCCTCGACACTAGAGCGTAGAAATGAAAATACAGATGTAAATACATATTTTATTTTCTCGGATGGAGATCGAATCCACAACCAATCGATTTTACAGTCACACTCTGTGCCCCTGCGCCACGACTGGCCTCTTATAATATATTATTTAAATATTTTTCATTAAAATGTTATGGTATTTTTTATAGAAAAGACAAGGCAAACGAGCGTATGAGTGATCTGGTGGTAAGTGATCACCGCCGTCCACGACCCAGATCAATGGGTATCGAATAATTGGGACGGCTCCACGTTGTATGCGATTAAGTGGTTCAAGCTGATACTGGGGTGCACCAGCGCAGAGATGGGATTGCACATAGACCGATTGAAATTTTCGATTGTTATTCCTGCAATACAGAAACCTACTATTCTCAAATAACCCTGACCATGCTAACTTTCTACAGGAATGGGATCATGGCACTCACTACCCATAAGATGGCAACAAGTGATCGATCAAAATGACCCGTACATATTAAATTAAAAAAAAAAAAAAAAAATAAAAAAATCTTTAACACATATTGCTATTTGTTTTAATATTTGTAATAATAATAAGAAAA
>DWAO01006149.1:0-11166 GCA_018230605.1 Heliconius congener
GTTTCAAATATGCTATTGTAAATATTTTGTTCATATAATACAAATCAAATTCAACAACTGTAATCTTTATTTACAGTATTTTTTATATTTTTTTATATTTTTATCTTTTACACGTGTCTGGCATTAAGTTTAAGCTTTGTTTTATATATCTAAGTTAAACCCTGACATGGAAGGAGGAGGAAGGATGGAGGTACATTTATACTTGTAGTAGTGTGATATTGTCATATAAGCGAGCTGAACCCGAAGGACGCAAGACTGAACAAATATCATTGTGCTTGCGGAGGGAGGCACGTTAATTGAATTGCAGTACTTCCAGTACTGGATTTGTTAACATTGGAACTAGAGTGCTGGCTTTCATACGATTTCTACTTTATTAATCAGTAATATATTGAGCCCAGTCGTGGAGCAGGGGAACAAAGTGTGACTGTAAACGCGACAGGTTGTGGGTTCAATTCTCACTCGAGGATATGAAATGTTTCATATTTCCATTTCTTCGCTCTGGTCTCGACGCAAAGCGCGGCGGGGAACGGAGTATCTCAATTTTTGGTGCCCTCTGGCTACCTTGCTGTGTCGGATACAGCGTAAATCTGAATATAGGAAGAATATATATGCGAGATTGTAAAACGCTCCGGTTACTGACATAAGATCTTTCAGTTTTTAGAGATCTTTATTATATTACGTAACTAGGTCGTTAACCCAGTAATAGGGGGTAAATCTCTATATCTATAATATATATATAAATCTATAATATTAAGTGACATGGTTCCGCATAATAATTACAGAGTATTTTAAATCCTTGATCCACTTATTTGGTGATTTTTTTAACGGTTTCCAGGAGGAGCGGGTTCAAGTCCCGCTACGTTCAAATTTTTATACGTTTTCTAAAGACATTGTGCAACAATATCATAAAAGTACATATTACCCGAAGTAAATATATTTTTATTACTTATGATTTTAATAACATTCAAAAACAATAAAATGATTTTGACATATAATAACTTAATAGTAGTTTGTCACTAATATGAGATATAGAATTCAGCTCAAAAGTATTTTTACAAAAACTAACAATGTGTGATTGAAAAAATATATATATTAATTTGCGTATTAATGGTAGGTATTTAAAAAAAATGCGAAATTTTGAGGATGCGTGAACCACTACAATTTTTAATAAAAACGATACAATTTTTAATCAAAACGATACAATTTTTAATTAAAAATGATGTCAGGTAATTGAGTGTTTTATTTTAAATTATCATAAGAATTGGAAATAATTGGAAATTTGAACATTGCAAATGGAAATCGCGTACGTATGGTATAAATTAATATTTATCGAAATGTTTCAAATAATATATACATTTTTTAGTTTCATTCTGTATCCCGCACAGGGAAGAAAGAAAAGACACCCATTATGACACTTCTGTTTTCTGCTTTTCGTCGAATTCTGCAGGCATTGCTTTTTAAGTGGCGGAATCCAACGCCACTTTTTGCCTTTCCACCAGAGCGAGGAAATAAAAAAAATAAATATTAAATATTGAATTGAACCCACAATCATCGCGCTTGCAGTCCCAAGCTCGTGCCCCTGCACCACGACGGCCACTAGTAATATTACTGTTAAAATATAGCTATTAAATTATATTAAATTTTAAAATTTTTAACTTGAAATTTCACCTCAGAAAAGTAGTAAAAAGCTACTATGTTATACTTAATGAAAATGAAACAGAATTGAATGTTATTTATAATAGGGCGGTAGAATCCACTTAAAGCAAATGAAATTCCTCCAAAGACCTTACGTTTGAAGCTTTTCATAATGTTAACCTGAAAACATTATTAAGCCTGTTTTACCTATTTGAAATTTTAGACAATATTATTTAGGTTGACACATGTTGCGGTTTTGTTTTAACACTACAATCAAATATCATATCTTTTTTTACAGCTTCACGCTGTATCCCGCCTGTAGCAGGATAGAAAGAGGGAGCCTAGCGATAAAACTTTCCGCCTAATTTTGGAGGCAATGTGTGTTGAGTGGTGAAACTTAACGCCGCGCTTTGCCTCGACACCAGAGCGAAGAAATGAAAATATTAAATATTTAATTTCCTCGAGTGGTAATCGATTCCGCAGCCTGTGGCGTTACAGCCACACACTTGCGCCGCTGCGCCACGACTGGCCTCATCACTCAACATTAATATCTCACTTTAATTGCAGACGCCGCAAATGATAATGCTCACATTTGATGGTGCCGTTAATTTGAACAACTTCGACTTGTACAAGAAAGTTTTTAATGGGAAAATACGTAATCCAAACGGCTGCCCAATTCGGGGCACTTTCTTCTTATCTCACGAGTACAGGTTAGTGAGTAGTATTTCACTAGTATTAAACTGAACTAAAGGTAAGTAGTAACATTAGCGTATCTAGAGATATTTTCTAGGTGGGGCCTGGACGTTAGCTTTGAACAAATATTTTGGCGTAAATGTTTTTTTTAAAATTTTTCGGGACAAATTTATTGTTAGTGAAATTTCTGGGGTAGGCAGATTATTCTGGGGTGGGCACGGCCCACCCGGCTCCTCGTATCTACTATTATGTATACATTTATTGGTATTTTACTAAAATATTCATAGTTAAGACTTAAGATTGTCTGTGAACGGTGCGGTTAGCCGCATTTGTCTACAGTACGTTCACAATAATGAAAGTAATATCCGACTAACTGTCATGAGATTATATTTCAATCGAAGCTAAGATGGGAATAAACTAATGGATTAAGTTTCCGTTTCAATTTAGTAGTGGTTGTTTGATGTTTATTAAATTAATGTTACCGAAAGCGTAAAATTATACGGTATAATGTGATTATCATGCTAATATTATAAATGTGAATGTAAAGTTGTTTGTTATGGTATTACTCTAAAACTACTCAAACGATCATCATGAAACTTTGTATACATATTCTTAGAGGTCTTAGGAAGGACATAGGATACTTTTTATCAAAAAATAATTTAAAAAATATCCTTTGGCTATAATTTAAAAATAAGCTTATGCGAGTGAAGCCGCGTTTGATTCTCTAGTAATGTCAAGCTGCGTATGAACTTCCATTAATATATGTACCTAAGTTTATCTTTTATTTAGTATATTTATTTAAACTCCAGAGTTGTTTTTATTAACAGTTCTCGTATAAAACACGTCATTTTCTCTTTAAGATATTGTACAAACTTAAGCCTTAAGCTTTCTGTGTGCGAGGCGTGTAAAGTAATCGAATGAGAGATGTTTCGTTAGGCGACACATAAGAGCCGTAAAATTGGGTTATCTGCAACTGAAGGCGATTAAGCCTTCTTGACGTATCCTTTCTCGACTCTTTATGTTCTTTCATGTTATGTCTAATTCTATAAAACTCTTACAGATACTTCGATAGAAGCTTTCCCTTCGTTTTAGTTTTATTATTATATGACACATTTATTGGTTGTAAAGAGGAAATAGCAATACATATTTTTAATGTTCTTTATTATAAAATTTTAAATATATATTCAAAAGACCTAGAGGAGATGGATGATGGTTGGGTAAATTATAACATGGAGTTTATTTGAGTATTTTCCGGAAATAATGTAACGTATAACTTTTTCAATGCTTTCATATACTTATATTTTGTGCGTACTTATAGCTATATATTATGTTTAAGTTCCTAATATTGAGCTAATAAAACTCCTTTATCGCCTATTTAATTTAAAACTTTTATGAGGTAAACAATAATAAATTCTCTTTACGAGTACTAATAACGATAGCCGTAAAAAAATCTTTAACTTTTTTTTATTAAAGCTTGAAATATCTTTATAATAACAGTATCAATAATATTATATTAAACACCGCCCAAAATTAATTATACTATAAAGTATTATTATACTTCCACATTTAAAACTCTTTGTTGAGGAAAATGCTGAACTTTTTATTCTTGTTTACACAGTAATTACGCAATGGTGCAGTCTCTCGCACACGACGGTCACGAGGTAATCAAACATTCTTTATTTATAATATATTTCTGTTCGTATTGAATTTAATATGAAGATCCTTGTTAAAAATAAAGAAATATAATAAACCAATTGTTCTATTCTAGATTGCCACTGGTACCATATCTCAGCAACAAGGACTCCAGGACAAAGGATACGAAGAGTGGGCGGGCGAGATGATCGGTATGCGCGAGATACTCAAGATATTTTCAAACGTTTCTCGGTCTGAAGTCGTGGGCGCGCGCGCTCCTTTCCTTAAACCCGGCAGGAACACTCAATTTAAGGTTTGCTTTTATATATAATAAATAGAATTTTAATCGCCTATTATGATGTTTCGGTATTCATAATTCTGTGAGATATTATCTGCGGTGATAGATAATCTGTTTTTTATTTGTGCTAAATGATAAGACAGTGATATTAAGAATTGAAATTTGTTTATAATTACAAATTAAATTCTCGCACACAACAGGGTAGTCAGAGGGAACTTAGTGTTAAGACACACCGTTCCCCACTTTCCACCGAGTTCTGGAGGCATTGCGTGTTAAGTGGCGGAACTCAACGCCGCGCTGTGCCTCGACACCAGAGCCAAGAAATGAAAATAATTTATAATTATATTAAATTAAAGTTTATAATAATTATCGAGAAGGGTAAAATTTTAAAGTACGCTCGGGACACCATAATCAAAGACCCGAACTGAAATTTACAAGGAAACGTGACGCTCACATAATGTAATCTGATTTGGATTAGATAGTTTAGTAGAGATAACTAAAATAGTTTCTCGTGAAAATTGTTAAAGTTGGCTTAAGTTAAAAATATGTCGGATTATTCGGTTTCGATTTTATCAGCATATACTCATATAATTGCGTTCCCGTTATGCCTTTTACATTGAAGGAATATATAACACATTCCTTCAATGCAGAAGGCATAACATAATATTAATTAACTCATCTACTACTGAATATTCTGTTAAAACATATTATTAAAATAAATATGATTTTATTGTGAAATTATTGGATCTACGAATAGGGAAAAGCACCCTCGTCGCGCTGTTGAAATGAGATTTTATGAATATTTTTTCCCTTTGAAATCTGTTGAATGTAAATTATTAATAGATAACTGAATGAATCTTTATTTATTAGTTACATAATTCAGTCCCAATCCTTTAATGTATAAATGGAAACCTCATTAATTACAAAAATATATTTGCTATCAATAATAAAAGCATTTTTCAGGTTATTAGGGTTCTGTACCTCAACACTAAAAAATGGAACTCTCATACAGTTACTTTATTTTCCGTCTGTCTCGTGTTCATCGGTTAAGACTATTTGTATCGAAATCGCGATATTATATTTGTAGTTCATGACACACAAAATGAGTGCATACGTCCGCAAATTTAAATTTGTCCACTTAAATACTCGTCTCGCATTTGACCGGCTTGTTTCTTTATCACTTAACGTTTCAGGTGTTAGAAGACTTTGGCTACATCTACGATAGTTCGGTGGGCGTGCCTCCGCTCCCGATCCCCGTGTGGCCTTACACGCTGGACTACAAGATCCCGCATGAGTGCAAGTCCGGAACTTGCCCCACTAAAACTTTCCCAGGTATTTAACTTATTTGACACACGAACAATGGTTTTGTGAACTATAAAAGTCGTACATAACTAACAACTCGCTCGCGGCTTCGCCCGCTTGAACTACACAACTATTTCTCTTATAATCTGATTTTTTTTCGTATTTTAATGACATTATCTTTTTCAAGATTATCATTGAAATCTAAATTTTCAACCAATTTAATAAAATGACTATTTTCTAGCAATTCACGAGCACGGTTTCTCGAGCATATCACTTTATATAGATATTAGTTTTTATCTATGAACCGATTGAAAGAGACAAACACTATATGTCGAGGGCTGCTGAAATACAATACTGAAAACTGTACTTAAATCGGTTAAGCCGTTCCTGAGATTAAACATAAATAAAATTAAATCGAGACTACTATTTGTTGCAGCGACTAAGCTACTTGTTATATTTCATTTAAATAGATTCTTAAAAGTTACACATTGAATTTATTTAAGTATAAAACGTTTTACGTATGTATTCTTTTTCCTTTTAAATAAGAGGATTTGTTCTAATTATTAAATCCCTTAAGATATTGGATATAATTAAACTTTGAGAATGTATTACAGAAAAACATTCAAAATTACGTGCAACTTGCGAAAAACACCAAATGTCACACAGTTTTTCTAAACATTTTTGTATGTATAAAGTCCGCTTTCCGCAGCGAAAGAGAAATGAGCGGGTAATGCATGCGCGGAACGGCTCCTTTGCTCCTTTTATACAAAATAGATTTACATATTCAACAACATGAGTTTTGTGTTTTGTAATTACTTCGCTCCGTTCCCTAAAACTAGGGAAGTTCATTTCAACTCTTTTAGCTCGTTCGATCCCCTCCCGGTTGGAAAGAGTTAAGTGAAAATATGCAGTTTACTCTTGCGAGTTCAACATAGTCCTTAATAGCCCCGCTACACTAGCAGTGGAATCCAGGCTTAAAAGTTGTATGCCTATATATTATAAAATTTGTCAAACGTATCTTAATTAAATATATCTATACAGTGGTAGTGGCACATTTATAGCGTCATAGAGGTCTGCATCAAAAATGAAAAAATGTTTTTTTTCTTTACTCTCATATAAAATTTTGTACGAGTATTGTATATTAGTTTAATTTTAATGCATAATGTGGTGCACGCCTCTCTCGGCTAATACACTTGAAACTTGGTAGCGAGCACGTTAAATATTTGCAAGACAAATTAAATAACAGCTAACTAACCTAATTTCCACGGCAATGCATAGTTGACACACTTCTAAATAAATATTCGTTTTTTTCAGCTTATTTGTAATAGTTTTAAAAAAATTAAGCACAAGGCGAAGTGACGTCAATACGTGAATTAATTAATTTGTAAAAAACATACTCAGTGACATACATATATGTATGTATAAATTAAAGTAATTTCTAAGCAATCTGCCTCTCTGCAAATATATTCCACATTCCTTTTGTTACTAACGCATTTTTATTTTAATTAATTAAAACTTTTACAATAAAAAAATCTACATCGGTTTTGCACTGTACTGTTGTTACATGACTTTTACGCGACTTAAGTTTTTAGATTAACAAATTCGTTCTTTTGCATATTAAAACAATATTTATACATAGTATAATAATATATCAATTAATTTTATTTTCATATTTAAATTATTAAGCACACACGCAATGTTAAAATTAATTTATTTTGTGCCAATAATTGAGACGTCCTAGACCAGTGTTTCCCAACGTGGGACCCATGCTCCACTGGGAGGCAATTTGTTAGTTAAGGGGGCTATTCAAAAATTAACTCGGTACAATTTTAACCCTTTCCCTTCGGCCCATTATATGCAATGCATAGGTATAGTCGGTCATCGGTGCCAAATTTAACAAAAAAGGCAATTTTTAAAATAATTGCCGCAAATAATTATTAGGTATAATTTCGTTTGAAAGATCAAAATATCAACTAGGTGATGAAGGAGACCACGAGTCCATCGCAACGCAATGTTTCACATCATTCATTTGGTGTTAATTTGAAATAAGTGTCCGTCAAAACTGTTGTAATAGTTCGATGATTTAATATTCGTATATATTGTATAGATATAATTGATAAGTATTTGATTTCATTTTTATAATTGGGCAGTGGGCAATAAAATTTTTTAAAAAGATTAAGGTGGGGCATGGCATAAAAAAGATTGGGAAACACTGTCCTAGACTATTATATGTAGTATAATTTGCGTGAAGTTATTATAATAACGTTATCGCTCTCTGATGCATTAGACCTTTTGACGTATATTGAAATTAGATGATGTATATGAAATTGTCCCCTGAGGTGAATCAATACATGTTGATGTAACGTGATATAATATATATATAGGTTTATTCGTTACCTATTGCTTACTAGTAATATAATAACTTACTAAATCAATAAATCAAGCCAATAATACGATACGACATTCCATAATATTTTTACATTATAATAGAAAAAAATTATAATTAATTGTTCACTGTGTGTTTACTAAATTCTAATGTATATATATTAATTATAATTTTATAATAATTGTTCAAAAAAAATTGAGGCCAGTCGTGACGCAGGGGCACAAAGTATGACTGTAAAGTTATATTTTAATGTTTTCGCTCTGGTGTCGAGGCAAAGCGCGCGTTGAGTTCTGCCACTCAACATGCAATGCCTCCGGAACTCAGCGGACACTTTCCGCTGAATTTTCCGCTTTCTTCCGGGAATGATGTGTCTTAACACTAGGTTCCCTCTGCCTACCCTGCTGTGAGCGGGATAGAGCGGAAGCTGATTATGTTAAATAAAATTTTGTTGCGATTAAAAAATAAAAATTAAGTGTATTTTTGTATATTCTGGTCGTAATTTTAATATAAAACTATCCACATAAATAATTTTGTATATGCTGTTCTATACATTGTGCCATACGTATCTAGTATCTACGTTCATATAAATGTCTTATACGCTCGATTAGGATATTGTGCACGAGTACGTCTGATACATGCCCCACTAAATTACTTGCCGGTATTAACACTTCTGTTGCTACGATATGGTCTAAATAATGTTCACATTGTTGTTTGTTTGTTTCACTCAGTAAATGTGCTGTTTGTAATTGAAAATATTTTTTTGAAGATCACTTTTGTTTATATTTTCATTTCTTCGCTCTGGTGTCGTGTCTGGTTCTGCCACTCAACACATGCCTCCAGAATTCAGCAGAATGTGGGAAACGTAGTGACTTAACACTACGTTCCCTCTGCCTATCCTGCTGTGTGAGGGATAAAGCGTGAAGATGTCTTTATGTTATGAAATTTATTTACGTTAATATAAAGATTTGACTAAGTGGTATGTTATGATTATAGTATAATGGAAATCAAATATTTTTTGACTAACTTATGCAGCAATGTTCAAAAATAACGCTTTCTTGTATTATGATATTAAGTTTTTCATATTGTGTCATATAATCGAATATCTAATAAGCATTTTGTAATTTTAAGCTTATCTGTGCTTAGTGGTGCAGTTCATGTGTCTCGTGTGTATTGACTCTATTCACACACCTTATCCTGCACCTGCACAATTTTCTAGCTTCACACCGTATCCTGCACATGGCAGGGTAGGCAGAGAGAATTTGGTAACCTGGGAACCTGGGATCCTTTGGGTGCTAGGACACACGGTGCCATGTGCTATTAAAGTAGATTTTTGTTCTAAATATTATTTTTTTTGACAGGTTTATGGGAGGTTCCTTTCAACGCTCATTTCGTAGAAACTTATGAAGGAGGACACTGCCCGTACTTGGATCAATGTGTCCTTCATAATCATGACTCCAATGAGGTTAGTTTCAACTTACAACCTTACAATATTATCTTCAGAAAATCATATGAAATAACATGCATAACCAGTGTCGCCGTATCTTATATTGACCCCGCGACAAAATGGCGGACTTCATATTTTTGTAAATGATATGAAATGACTTGACTTATTATATTAAAAAAAACTTTAAGGTAGCTGCCTTCAAAACATGGGCTTATTGTTTAAAAATCATATTTATGTATTAATTAATTAATATCTTGAGGTAGGAAGGGCTGGTGGCGTAACGGAACCGTATAAATAAATAAAAATTAAAAATAAACAACCATTTCGTTATAAACTAAATATTCCGAAACGGTTAAGAAATATTCACCGTAGCATGGTACCTAATTTTAGCCAGTAGTGCCTTGACTTTCCTTATCAACATAATGTGTCCTAGTGTATGTTTTCACAGTTTTGATTTAACTGCTCATTTAGATTTGAATACTTCTTCGCCCGCTTAACTTACTCTTCTATTGTTGTACGGAATTGAAGTAAAAACTCTACCGCATCGTTCCCTGTGGATACGTTCTGAATAACGTAACAAAAAAAAAAGAACGAAATTCTAATGTGATTTTATTTAAACCATATAAATACCGTCTTATATATAAATAGATATGACAAAAAAATATTATAGTACAAGACAAGCACGGAGCATTGTCGGTGTCCACTAGTGGACTAAAAATGTAAAATGGTTCCCTAGTACCGAGAACAAAATACGGCTAGTGGACAAAGTTACTCGTATATGTGGGTGGCCCCGTAGTGCCTTGCGTCCCCGTACGCCCCCCTTCGCTACCTATTTATTTCGAGCATTCCTTTCTAAAACAGTATTTCGAATTCATTGAAATAGTCTTTTGTTCTGAATATGATTTTATTACAAAACTTTCTGCTATAACGAGACAAAAGTCTTTGTTGTAACTTTCATCAGTTAAGTTATCTACGTAAGAAATGAGTCATACAAACATTTATAATAACAAACTCGGTGTACTCTTACTGGAAAACTCATCATACATATATTAAGTTTGCAAGTTCTAAAAATTTATTTTGATATATATTTTTTCAACTTCACGTTGTATCTCGTATATACCAGTGTCGCACGGAGTGTCTTAACAGAGGGAACCTAGTGTTAAGGCACTCCGTTCCTCACTTGCCGCCGAATTTTCGGGTCATTGCGTTTTGAGTGGCTTAAAACAACGCCGCGTTTTACCTTGTTGCTAGAACGAAGAAAAGAACCCACATCGCGTTTATAGTCACACGCTCGTGCCACTGCGCCACGACGGTGAAATAAACTACACGTTTTGAATTTTCGATCCAATACAGTAAGAATTGAGCGCGCGAAGAAATAAAACGCACGCGTGTGTTAACAGCGCGGAGTGTAATTGATTTCCCCGCATCGGACTAGATTTCCTTTTATTAAAGGATATAAAAGTTATGTAATTAGAATTGCGCGCGCTGACGTACAATATCCACACCCTGTATAAACAACTGATGTTATCTTATTGTTTGTTTAACTTTAAACAAGGCATTTTCATGTTTATTGTGATCGTCAAATGTTAAACATATGTGTATGTGAAATGGTGAAACTGTTTATGCTTAGTTAGAGATGTTATTAGAATATGATAAATAGGCAATTTTACTTTTGAGAATATTAAGATATTATATTTATCACTTGTATACTTTTAAAATGAGGCCAGTCGTGGCGCAGTGGTACGAAGTGTGACTGTAAAACCGACTGGTTGTGGG
>DWAO01006150.1:0-11166 GCA_018230605.1 Heliconius congener
TCTCCTCGAGTGGGGATCGAACCCACAACCAGTCGGTTTTACAGTCACACTTTGAATTATTTAATATATTCATTTATTCACTCCGGTGTCGAGGCAAAACGTTGCGGCGTTGAGTTCCGCCACTCAACACGCAATGCCTCTAGAATTACAAAAACTGCTTAGCGTTTTTTAACTGTAGGCTCCCTCTATCTACCCCGCTAGGACAGCATAAGGCTAAAAAAAATCCTTAAGTTAAGGAGAACCTTGTAAATCATTCTATTCGTCACCTATACATATATGAGTTATTTCTTCTCTGACATCTCCGCCCACAGTCATATATTTAAATCAGCTTATTAGCCTATCTACCACATCTTTGCATTAAATAATTATTTTATTCGTTATGTGACGAAAACAGCCAGTCGTGGTGGCGCAGGGGTACAAAGTGTGGCTGTAAACGCCACTGGTTCGATCCCCATTCGAGGATATGAAATATTTATTTATTTAAATTTATATTTCCATTTCTCCGCTCTGGTGTCTAGGCACCAGCTGCTGGGTGCGTGAAGATAATTTAATGTCATAAAAACAAAACGTGTTTGTCACTCCACTTAAGTACAAACACAGACAGGAGCAAAATGTATTGGCTAAACCTAAAGCCGAGCTTTTTGTTATGTGAGAGCAGGAAAAAAGAAATTATTTTAAATATAAAAACAATTCCATCAATTCAAATTGAAACATATTAACTCTTAATTTTTATATTAGAAATAGTATTTGTAGTCAGTTGTGGTGCAGGGGACAAGTTTCCTCGAGTGGGGGGATCAAACCTATTTGATCCCCACTCGAGGAAATTAAATATTTACTTAAATGTATAATTCCATTTCTTCGCTCTGGTGTATAGGCAAAACGCGGTGCTTAGTTCCGATACCCAACACAAAATGCCTCCAGAATTCCGCGGGAAGTGTCTTAACGCTGGGTTCCCTCTGCCTATCCTGCTGTGTGCGGGATACAGCGTCAAGCTGATTTGATTTGATTTAGAAATAAGATTTAAGTAAGTTTAAAAATTGTTTTATATTCGGAAGAACCTCATTCATCTTGTCCTGTCTGATATCGGTTGTGGAGTCGTGTTCAACCACAAGCAGTGTTTATAATATGAACGAAAGGGAAGCGAAATGATTTATTGCTCAGTAGCTCTCCCGTTTCTCGGTAAAACTCCAAAAGTATCTGTTGGCTTCTATGAAGATATACCTGGGTAAATATAATAAATGTTTTTTTTTTAATTTTACTTAACATCCATAGCAAATTTGGCAGAGGGAATCTAGTATTAAGTCCCTCCGTTCTCTTATTTTTCGCCCATTTTTTGAGATTTTGCGACTTGAGTGGCGGAACTCAACGCTTCTATTTATTTTTATTACACGTGGCGGGAAAACGAAAATAATTCTTAATATTAAATTTACACGCGTACGTTTAAAACAAGGAAATATCTAAAACAACGTTACAACACAAAAAGCTTATTTATGAAGTTGAAAGCTAATTACGAATTAATTAGTACAAAGAAAATTTAAATACAATTTTTTTCCTTGAGACTTTTTATGTGATACATTATATTGTAATTCATGCTTAAGAAAGTGAATTTGTTTTGTTTTGTTCAGTCTATCTATCTATTATGAATTCTCGAATATGCTTGTATAAAGTATACACGAAGAAGATAAAAAAGAGGTGACGTTATACAATAAGAGAATCCATATTTAGATAAAGGTGGAGGTAAACGGTTGTGGGTTCGAATTCCAATCGGGGTAATCGATTCGCTCGTTCTGTTAACAATTGTTGAGCTTCGCCACTCAACACGCAGTGCATTGAGAATTTAGCGGAAAGAAAGAAACTCATTCGCGAAAAACAGCAGCAGCAGCCAGTCATGTCTTGTCGAGACATTGCCTTTATTTTGTACAAGTCATACGCATAAAAGAAGATACTACGACAGGAACTGATCATGACATAATGATAAGTTAAAATATTACCTAAAAATTACATGAAATGTTCAATATTGTGTAAAAAACCGTAAAACTGGTTGTGGGCTCGACACCTTTTTTTTTCAGAAAATGACTGTATATTTATTAAACATTTATTTTCACTTAATACAAATCCAAAAAATATACATGATTATTAAATAATTATTACCTTTAATTAATTAATTTATGCGAACTATTTTTATAACTGTGTAATGGAAGAGACTTAATGAACAACGGAGTGTCTTAACACTATGTTCCCAGTTCCTTCTGTGAAATACAGAGCAACAAAATGCATTATTTTATTGTGTTTGCCTCCACTGGATCTAATCATTGTATTACACACTTATACATCGGAAAACAATGTAGATAATAAAAACAGATGATTTGCGAAAAAAAAGTTAAGGAAACAGGTAAAATACGATATTTTGCTTCTATATTAGTTTTTGCGGAAAATAATTTGTCAACGTCAATAAACTCTATCTTGTGACTCGTACCGCTCTTGCGGAGATTTGTGCTATTTGTATTTGTAACTGTTGTGGTTTAAAATTTAAATTTCTACTGTACAAACGGTGTCATGCTTCGTTTGGTTGTGTTTGATTGTATAAGCGACTGTAAGTTCGATTCCCGCTTCGAGATAGAAATAATATATTCATTGCCTTGGCGATTTCTCCGTGCATTGTAGCATAGAGATTTCTTTCTCTAACACTGTGTGTTATAGAAAAAATGCTTAGTGGAACTCAATATGATAATATAACGCCAAATGATAAAAAATGATACGAAATTTTGCTCTAAATGATCCAATTATATGGGCAATATTTACTTAAATTTATATTTTTACTCTGGCAAAGCGCGGAGTTGATTTCTGCTACTCAACACACAATGCCTCCAGAATTTGGCAGAAAGTGGGGAACGGAGTATCTTAACACTCCCCCGGTTCCCTCTGCCTACCCTGCTGTGTGCAGGGCAAGCGTGAAGCTGGAGAAAAAAAATATATGGAATGGGCTTACAGCCTTCATGTAAATGTAGCATAGCCTAATATCACGAGTTATTGTTTCGATATAACTGAATGTACTTCATAAACTGTGCGGTCAAAGTTACCTAAAACTCTTAGAATGTGTTGTATAACATGCACAACATTAAGATATTTTCAATCGACCACGCGGGCTAAGCCACATATAAAGGCTAGTATATTTTTTAAATATTAAAAGCATATTTCGGAGTTGACTTCCACCACTCAACGCGGAATACTCCCAGAATTTGGCGGAAAGCGGATATCAAAATTATCTTAATGATAACAGAGTGTTCTAACACTAGGTCCCGAGACTCCCCTTCTGCTTACTCTGTACGGGATACTGAGTGAAGCTAAAATAATAATAATAATATTAAAATACCTACAATTTATTCAAAATTCATTAAGAAACTATATGATGTAAGTGTAGTACAGAAAACAGAGTGTCCGAAGTAACGCCATTCGAGCGTGACAAGCACCTACAATCTACTCTGATGAGTAATTAAACTTTATAATTGGATCTGGCGGGTCAGTGCCAACGAAAGTTATTTTAGTGACTCGCTTTAATCGCTTACCCAGTTTATTTTGTTAGAAATTAATGTTGATATTATGTATGAGTTTGTATGTTGTGGCGCAGTGGCACAAGCGTGTGAATGTAAACGTGACGGTTGTGGGCTCGATTCCTATTTGGGGGAATGAATTATTGTTTATTAATATTTACGTTTCTTCACTCTGGTAATAACAAGGCAAATTGTGGTATTCAGTTTCGCCACTCGACACGCAATGCCTTGAAAATTCGGGGGAAAATGGAGATCGGAGTGTTTTAACTAGGTTCCTTCTGCCTACCCTGATATATGCGGAATACAGCGTAAGACCTAAAAAAGAAAATGTATGTTGTGACAAGAAATTTGGAAATTTTAATAATTTAATTATTTTTTGATTACTTAATAATAAAGTTAAATGAACAACTAAACTGAACTAAATTTATACAAATAAAAGGAAAAAAAAACTAATCTACATCATACAAAAATATTTTATTTCATACTTTACTAGATGATGATATGGTTAATATTATATTCATTTCCATATATATTTTACTACCTTAAATGAACAAAGGCAGAGCAAGCTCATTAAACTTTATAATTGACTATAGAATGAGTTTAAAAGTGATACGCACTATTATAGTAACATCATGGAATAAAAGATACTAGGTACTATTCTACACTACAAAGTACTTCAATTCCAATGAATACCATATTTTATTGAAAAATAAAATAAATATAATTAACCCAATTATATTAATAAAATAAATGAACTTATAAAATTCTATAATATAGAAATTTCTTCTTATATCCGGCGCTTTATTTACAGGAAAAAAAAAATTAATTAGAATTATTTCTAATTAAGATATTTTTTTTATTTTAATAATCAATGATATTGTTTTGAAGTTTATTTGTAATCAGACGTAATTAAATTTAAAACGATGAATACCTTTAAAAAGTAATAAACCTAATAAAAATACTTGGACATTAGTCAGGTGTGAGCCAAGCACGCACACTGAGTGTTCCGTGCCAAATTTATGATTGTAGGCCAAAGGAAGCACTACTTATAAAAGACAAACTTAAATTAAAGGGCGTATGTAACTGATTTTGTATGAAATTAACTACAAATAAAAATTTGTAATGTTTTTTCTGCGAAATATCTACTAAATTTTCATACTATCCTATGAGTTTTCATTGCACTGCGAATTTCATACAAAATGCAGCGAAAAATATATGTGAGCTTGCGTGTATTTTAATTTTTGCGTTATTTTAGCTATGCTGCAAGGGATCGTAGACCTGAATATATAGTTTTAGCTTCAGCTTGATAGCACCACGAGATGTCGAGGTAAAAATTCTTGACAGACGGACATACGGCCAACCAAGTGAATCTTATAAAAGTTAAATTTTGCGCTCTCGAGATACGGAGCACTTAAAATGGAATTAGGGTGGGCTGAGAGTGCACAGTGTTAAACATCTCTGGTGCTAATAAATGAAAGTAAGAGGGAAATGAAAATATATTATTTAATCAGATTGACAACGAACCCAAGACAGTCGAGCTAATAATTGGAAGATTATCCGACTGTGCTATGAAGAAGTTATTATTTTTTCACAAATTAGAGAGAGACGCGTTGACAAAGAACTTTCTATAAATACTATTCAAATGCGTGGATAGCGATCAATGTCCTACCTACCACTATATATTTTATTTTTCTACAAATAAATAAAAAAATCGCCCGAATACATTATTCCAAAAAAAACTAAAAGCAAAACCAATTTCACAAACAATTTAACAAGACAAAATAGTATTTAGAACTCATTACTCAGTACCAAAAGTAACTACCTACTTCGAACTCGCTAAGAAACTCACGAATTCCTTCAACTTTAATTCCACCAAAGACTTCACACTTCGGATCTGATAAAATTGCATTCCAGCCCCGCCTCGCCGGTCTGATTTTTATTAAATTGGTATTGTAGGGAAAGTGGTTGGAATACCTCCTTTTTCGTTTCCAATTGGAATTGAATTGGATTTTTAATGCTTCCTTATGTCGATATGATGTTATACCGGGCTAGCTTAATGGATTCGTATGATTTCAGTTTGCTATGTTCATGTGGTGATTAAAGATTTATAATTGTTAGAATAAATAAAAATAATAAATATACTTTATTGCACATTTAGAAAAAAAAAAACAAAACAATTTACAAATTTAAAAATAACAATAAAAAGTACAACAAGGCGACCTTATCGCTTAAAGCGATCTCTTCCAGGCAACCTTTGGGTCTTGGAGTTGTATAAATGTTGTATATTATTTATTTTTATAATCTATTCATAGAAGTAAATAAAAATATGGGTAAATAAATTTATTGTTTTAACACACGTCGTCTTCTTGTCAACTTAACGTTATTAGCTATCATTAGTAAGTAGCTTAACATTATTTTCTATTTAGAATAAGTAACTCAGTACTCAATACCGAAACATAACCACGGGGTAGGCAGAGGGAACCTAATGTTAGGACAGTCCGTTCCCCATTTTATGTCGGATTCTGGAAGCATTATGTGTTGAATGGCGTAACTCAATGCTGCGCTTTGCTTCATTACCAGATTGAGTAAATGAAAATATTGTCGTGTGCCAGATGCAACGTGATGTTTGTCTTCTATATGCCTTGTGATTAAAATTACCATAAATTAATAAGAACCTTAATATTATAATTATAATCAGTTATAAATAAGAAGTTATTGGCACCTGCCAATATATAAAAATCGAAAGCCAATATTTCTTTGTAATATTATAATTAATAGTAATTAATAATAATAATAATAATATATCTATTAATTAATTATTAATAGATATATTGTATAAATTTGTAATATTATATCTATTAATTAATTAATTAATTTAAAATAATTTTATTTTAAGATATTTATTTCACATTTTTTTACCTCTGCACATACCTTTTCGTATCCTGCACATAGCACATCCCGCAATTTTCGGAACATAGCGTGTTAATTGACGGAAATTGACTCTACATATACTCTTGTTACCAGATTGAGGAAGTAAATGAAACAAAATTCTCTCGAGTAGGAATCTAGAGAATTTTTTAATTTTCAAAAACAGTTTTTGTCTACTATAACAGAGGCACGTAGCAGCTTGAGAATTCCCTAGAGAACGAGAAAATATAGTAACTGCAGTAATGTTATCGTCGTTGTTTCGTCGACAATTGTCACCATATTCTGCTCTTATCTACCACATTGGGATTCATCTGAAAAGATTTTTCTCTTCACCCACTTTTTCTAAATAGCAAAGCTGTCAACATTACAAGAAACGAGTGTTAAATCTCTCAGTTTTTTAATTTTTCAATATTTACATTTTATGATATTGTTGGGTGTCGGAACTTAACGCCGTATTTTATTTTACTAGAGCTAATGGAAATTATTTAAATATTTTTCAAATGGTGTCGATCTGATAACATACACAGTTATACACCCTATTACGTCATGACGACATCTTATCGAAAAAAATAAAAAATATATGTATATACCTCTAATAGGATTACATACTAACCAATTAAAATTTCTTCTTTCCAGAATCTTAAGAATCAAATCATGACAACGAATGTGTGGGTGGAACAGGTGAGTAATTAGTAATATTTTAGTTTTATAAAATTATAATAAAAATATTTGCGACGACGAAAATTAAGAGATGATTTAAACTTTATAATTCTAGTGGAATATATCGGTTCTATTTAAGCTATACACTAAAATCAAAGTGTCTGTGAGTGATTTTAACCAAATAATCGTGTTTTTTCAACATATTTACGGAATACAAAAACATAAATAAATAATTTTGTGTGTCGACCTGTCTGTGATTATGTTTATCCGGGCTAATCAGCGGAAAGCTTTTAATGAGACGTTCACTAACTAAAACATAAAGGGTGTTGTAGAGCTACTTTTTATCCCGAAATTCCCGCGGGATCGGAATTTATGCGAGAAAAACTATGTTTTTCGTGCGCGCGTATCTACCACCGATCTAGATAGATATGAAATAACTAAACATATTGCTATTATTGAATACGACATTTTTTGCGCACAAAATCAAATAAAATCCGAAAGATTTATTAAGTTTATTATTGTATAGATAACCATATTAAAATAATCAAATATTTTTCCTTAAGTATACTTAAATAAAATTAAATAATTATTCGTATAGTGCAAGTGGGTGAGGTCGCTTGGGATTCGTTTTTTTCTATATAAATGTATACATTTATATAGAAAAAAGCGAATCCCAGCATGTCTTTTTATAATTTTTTTGGAAGAATATTTGTGGACGTCACTCAGAGCAACATTTCTCTTATTTGGTGTCACAATGATGCAATTGCACTCTAAAAAAAAGTATATCAATATTTTAACAGTAGGCTCTCAGATTTCTTCTACGTACGCTGCTTTATGCGTGGTATAGTGTAAAGCTAATTTAAAAAATTAAAAAATAATGTATAAAATCAAATTTTCAAAACGAAAAATATTTAACAAATTCAAAAATTATCCACTTTCATCCACTAGCATACTTTAAATTGTAGTCTCACCCTTCTCCACCACCAGTCCAAACTATAAAAACCCAACTTGAATACGTCCCCAACAAATGATAGCGGCCATTCGGGAATCGACGTAGAAAGAAGACGTCCTTTCTCTCAGCGCTTGTCAACTTCTAACGTGACTAATAGTCTTTGTACGCGTCCGTTTATTGCCTTTGTTCTGTTAGAAAGAAATCTTTGAAAGCTTTTGTCACACATATAAATGTCAGATGGTAGCGGATTCAAGGAGATTTGGAAAATTTGTGTTTCGTTTCTATTATTTTTAATTAATCAATATATCAAATCAAGGAGATCTTATTCAACACTCCTCATGAAATATATCTAATGCAAGCAAAAAATGGTACTAAAGATGGATAACACTGTAGCTGATGATTATCTCTAAGTCAACCAGCAAATTAACTGTTTTTAGCTTTCCGGTGAATCCCGCATGTTGCAGGGTAGGCGAAGGGAACCTAGAGATAAGACACTCCATTATCATTAAGACATTTCCATTTATCACTTTCCATCATATTATGGAGGTGCTGTGTGTTAAGTGACTGAATTCGACACAATCCTTTACCTCGTTACCAGAGCGAGGAAATATAAATATTTTTTAGTTTTTCCTCGTGAAAGAATCGAACCCACAACCTGTCGCATTTATAGTCACATGCTTGGTTCGACTGGCCTCACTTAGAGTTGAGATAATCGTCATCAATCAAAATTTAATAAAAAAAATAAAAACTTACAAAATCTATGCATATATTTATTTATTTAGCCAGTTCAGTACAATATGATGATTATCTCTAAGTCAACCAGCAAATTAACTGTTTTTAGCTTTCCGGCGAATCCCGCATGTTGCAGGGTAGGCGAAGGGAACCTAGAGATAAGACACTCCATTATCATTAAGACATTTCCATTTATCACTTTCCATCATATTATGGAGGTGCTGTGTGTTAAGTGACTGAATTCGACACAATCCTTTACCTCGTTACCAGAGCGAGGAAATATAAATATTTTTTAGTTTTTCCTCGTGAAAGAATCGAACCCACAACCTGTCGCATTTATAGTCACATGCTTGGTTCGACTGGCCTCACTTAGAGTTGAGATAATCGTCATCAATCAAAATTTAATAAAAAAAATATAAACTTACAAAATCTATGAATATATTTACTTATTTAGCCAGTTCAGTACAATATTTAAGTGATTCCATAAACTTGAGTATTTACTTTACAAGTATTATCCGTAAGTGTACTTTGAATTTAGTTGAAGTCGAGTATAATTTTCGTCGTGTTTTTCCCTTTTGGGATGAAAACTTTGGTTTGTTTTTACCTTTTCAGTTGCCTTATGTATTGGATTACCACTTTATTACAAAAAAGATATATTCTGCAGGTTCTTGAACTAAAGAAGGCTGAATAAATAAATCATAAAGTTACGCTCCACGATCATAACATTTTTATTATCACGACAACAACTTATATTCTGGTCGGAAACTTGTCCTGCGATAGTGTTGGTACGTGATTTAAAGGGTGTGTCAAGATGATAACATACGAAAACAAAGATGAAGTACGATAAATATTAACGAAATGCGTATTACAATTCATATTACATCTTTATTGGATTAAATTAGTTTCAAATATGTAAATTTTAAGGTATATCATAACCTAATTTGTAATTATGGTGACTCATGTAACCTAGATTTAAGTCAACAAACTAAATAATCTCGAACGGATGCAAAATCTCTAATCCGGTTCATCTTTGGGCTGTGAAAATTTGATCACGTAACACAATACCGTACTCATCTTAAATCACTGTAAAATACCAACGGCACTTACACTCTACTATTAACCTCACTCACCCATACATAATCTTTTACCATCCTGTCACTTTACAGTACCTCATTTAATTTAAATTTTGGGATCGAACTCCCTCCATTCCTATCACCTTCGTTCCCGAAACAACAAACTCCTAGAAATGCCTTTATGCTTCACTAAATGCTACGGAGACTGCTTTACTGTCAAAACAGTAAGACCCTGGAATGCACTGCCAGATGAAGTTAGACGATCTCCATCAGTAGAAATGTTTAAAGCGTAGCCTGAAGAAGTACTATCTAAGATAATATTCTTAATCCATCTGTCTGCTAATGGTTATTGCGGCTTACTGTGTTTTCTTATATTAAGACCTGCAATTTTAATGGTTCATGCAACCAAGAGATCACTTCTAGCAATGAAGCCGCCATTTGATACAATCTGTTAGTTTAAGTTTATTTAAATTCTCTTCCTAATATATATTTTTCACTATTACATGTGCAATAAGATATGATTATTGTACATTAGATAGTTTGCTATCAAGATGCTATATTTGGAATATTTTTTCCATTTTTTCGGAATAATACTGAATAATGAACTGAAAAACATAGATTTCGTTTTAAGTTATGAAATATTAACGACGTTTTACGAATATTAACGACTTTAACGATCTGACTAACGAACTGTAATTGTTAACGAATTGTAACATATATTTTTTATTTTCTAGTACCATATTCGGTACACCGAAACAGTTATCTCTCTTACGCACGTCGTTACTTTAAAACCTGTTAACTGCAAGTTCAGTCCCCGATGATTTATGATATGAAAGGGACAAGCCCTTCCTATCATACCCATATATGAATAGAGATAATTCTTGGAATTTGTACCAAGGAAAAATTGGATTTTCGCCTCTAGTCCCTACGTGATATAGGGTTAGTGAACTTTTTATATGTAGGTCTGTCAATATTGAATTTTATATGAACTTAGTTGACAGCGATCTTTTGATGTTTCCTTCAATTTTCTCTAAGATAAGAATATTTTTGGTGAAGGTTGTGGGATATAATTTATGCTAGCCCAATATTGAGGGCGTATGTTTACATTTTATTCTGTTTATTGTCGTCCATTCTAAATTAGTTCAAAATTTAAGGAGACAAAGCGAAGTTCAAGCCAAAACAATCTGACAGTTTGCATCAGAAAATAAAAAAAACAAAATCAGCTTCACGCTGTATCCCGCACACTGCAGGGTAGACAGAGGGAACCTAG
>DWAO01006151.1:0-11164 GCA_018230605.1 Heliconius congener
CGTGAGCGGCGGTAATCACTTACCATCAGGTGACCCGCACGCTCGTTTGCCGTGTTTTTCCATAAAAAAAAAATGATGGTTTGTTTCTTTATTTATATTTTTGGTGATTGCACAGGTCCTCTACAGTATGGTAATGCCATCATCAGACACGAGGCTGGAACGTAACAGAAATTTTCAGTTAGCCTGCGTCAAAAAAGCACCACTTCTTGTTCAGTGTTTATCAGATTGTGATTTTTTAAAAGATGCAGCACCACATACTCGAAGGTAGTTTTTTAATATATAGCATTCTATTTAAGATAGATTTTATAAGGTGATGTATTTTTTTTTATTTCAGGGTTGGTTACTTGGCGTTAGTTCGACTGGCTAAATTGGCTTTGTATACTTTAGGACACTTATTTGAAATTCTTGCACCGGATGGGTCCGACACGACAGTAGATAAAGATTTAAGGTAAATTCTGTTTTATTAACTGTATTATTTAAGTTAGCTAAAAAATATTATATAGAATAGGTTATGTGTATTGACTATTTTTATTTTACTTTTACAGAATGGATGTTACAATATTAAGAGAAGCGCTCCAAACGGTCCCAAATCACAACTGTGAACTAATTGTAAAAGCTGTAGCTGAGAAATTGGCTAACAGTTTAGGTGAACAGGTAATTATTCGACGCTGATTGAGTTTCGATAGTATTTTTAATCATTACAAATTACATTAAACACTAATAAATGTTAGTCTCAATTTATAAGTAAAATATCTAGTATATTATGTTTGGGAAAAAGTACATAAGTATTTTTTTTAGCTTCACGCTGTAATCCGCAATTAGAAGGGTAGGCAGAGCCTGGGGATCTTGTTAAGACACTCCATTCCCAATAAGATACTTCCGTTCTCCTTGAATTCCTTCTCACTATTATTCTTATCAGATGTATATTACTTTTATTGGTGCGTTCTATACATTCGGAAACAAATGAATAAACTTGCCTGCTAAAAATTACTGATTTAAGTACTTGTTTTCTAATCTAAGTGAATTGTAAAATTCAATAGGTGGTAACTAGCACTGAGGACGGGGACTCAGTATCGTCGCTGGTATGGTGGCGCGTGCCCACGGCGGCCACCGTGCGTGCCTTGTACGCACTAGCGTATTCCGTAGCGCAGCCCTCCGACCACAACGGACTTGTGCATTCGGACGATGTTATATGTAAGTTTTATTTGATTCTATATTTTTTAACGTATTTTTGTTTTATAACTTGCGTAACTATTGATATTAAATGTTTTAATTATAAATAACATTTCTAATTGCTTGTCCACTTTGAAACTTACATTTTTCTTGTTCTTTTCTTTTATAAATATCTCTTAAAAGAGAATTGATGAAGCCATTAGATAAAAGGTAAATAAATCAAAAAAAGTTATTTTATAGGTCAGGATTGATGGCGCTTTAATATAATAAATATATTAAGTAAAAAAAATAACTATGGAATTGTGGATGTAAATAATATAGGACAATATCTATAAAACTTCTTAGTTAATAAAAAATATAATTTAAATTTATCGATTTCATCGAAATTCTTATATGCTTGATACACCTTATTTATATTGTTAGCATCTCTGTAGTATTTTTTTCAAACTATCAGCAAATACTAAAACTATATAACATATTTCCGCTATCTAAAGAAAATAGTTTAAAATTATCATTTTGCGAGAGATTATTAAATATTTTTAATAAAAATACTTCTTTAGAAAATGTATAAAAATTTTAACTTAACGGGGTTTAAACCCGTGCCTTTCGGAAATTGTCCCAACGTGATAATGACCCATACTTTCTCGTGTGTGCAGCCAGCGTTCGTGGATTTATAAGACTTAATGACTTATAATTATGTATAATAAATTTTAAAAAAATAATAAAAAAATCGTTCTTTTTGATATAAATAAAAATTATGCTATTGTTGTACACAGCTTTTTATAGACTGCTGTAAATTTTTTCAGTGGTGCGAGAATGTATGGAAGTAGTAATTATATGCATTGCATTGGGTGGAGGCCATCTTGAATCTCTTCTCCATGAGTCATGGTGGCAGGATATGGCGCTGTACTTAATGATTGACTGTCCTAATCCTCAAGTGAGTAACCAATAGGCATAGAATAAACTTATTTACTTACAAAATTCAGATTATTAATTAATTTTATACTTATACAATAACTTCATCGGTTCCCAACCAGTGGTCCGTGGACCATTAATAGGTCTTCAGCAACCAAAATATAGTCCGCGTATGACTTAAAATTTTGGTGTTTGAGCAAAGTCTGCCTAAAGTTAAGTTGTTTCCTCAGTAAAACATAAAATATTTTGACCTTTAAATTTAATACATTTTGAAATTCATTGATTTTTATTATTTACTTATAAATTCACACACTCCATTATACAAAATATCAGATTTTTCTTAAACTTTTGACTTTGAAATTAAAATTTTGTTTAATTATTAATTTATTTTTATTATACCTACAAAGTGGTCCCTGATCAAGAAAAGATTGGGAACCCCTGGTATACTTTGATTGTGATCATTGTGGAGAAGTAGGACATTGTTGAACTATAAACGTGACGGTTGTGGGTTGAATCCTCACTCTATATTAAAAAACATTCTGTTTTCTGCTAAATTCTTTCTGGCTACTCTTATTATTCTTTTAAAAAATATTATTTTTTAAGCACAGATTTTTGTTTTACACTAATGTTTTACACTATTTCTCTAGATTCGAGTATCTTGTGCCGAGCAGCTATTAGCAATGTGTGCGTGGGGCGGTGGTGGAGGGGCGAGAGGGGCTCTGGCCGCGTTGGGGGGCGCTGGAGGAGCGGCCGCCAACCCACGTCTCACGGCACATGCACGCAACGCACAACAGTTCCTACAGCTCCTGTGTCGTCTCGTGTCACTAGCAGGGCCCACATCGCGCACCTTGGAGGATTTAGCTATTGAGGTTTTATTTGATTTATAATATCAAGCTCTAGTAGAGCGTCGATTATCCAAATGGGATAATCTAACTCATTCACCTAAACATTTATTCAAAGATTAAAATCATAGTTAATGTAACATTATGTATGATACAAAATCATACTTACATATAGGTTTATATAGGTTTATTGTTATTTTTTGGGCTCACACACTTACTTTTAGGCATGATCAATATAGATTTTATTTTTAAACCGGAGTAGAAGTTGAGATAGGCGGTCATATAGTTGATTGACGTTGGGATAATCGACATTGTACTGTATCTGACTCCACTGTTTCCGTAGTCATAAAAAGTTTTATAATATTTTGTTTTTAATTTTAGCTTTACAAAATATCATGTTCTAAATGAGACTAGACTTTTTCTTAAATATTTAAAAAAAATCCAATCTAAAATAAAATGTTAATATTTTCTTATGTTATATTTAAACCATTTTGTGTTACAGGTGGAATGGCTGCGCGGCGTACGAGCAAATCCGGCAAGTCTAGATGACACATTATTAGAAGGTCATCTGAATCTAACAAAAGAACTATTCACGCATGTGCCAGCTCAAGTCAAGTTCCAGTATGGTGCACATCCTGATCATAAAGATTCTGGACTTATACGGGTTAGTTTATGATTTTATTTTGAAATTTGACTGATGAAACAATTAAATTTGATTTTAAACCATTCATCGCGTCCATGTTTTTATAATTTATATGAAGTACACTTAGTTTAATGTATTTATCAATATACATTTATTCAGGAAGTGACCACAGAGTTTCTGTGGCCATACTCGTGGGCGTGGTGTCGCATGGGCGGCGAGGGCGACGAGGGCGAGCCGGCGGAGGAGGGCGCCACGCCGCTTTGCCGCACGCCCGGCGCCGCCGCCGCTGCCACCGACCTGTTGCTGGCGCTGGTCCACGCCTGCGTGCCCAACATGGCGGCGTTGGCCAACTTACTTGATCAGATGTTTTATAGTGGTACGTTTTATATATTCCCCCGAGTGGGGATCAGATACTGCCCTACTGTGCCGACCTCGTGGTAGATTTTAACTGGCACGGTCGAAACGTCATTAATTAAGAAATCAATCAATCAATCAATTGTTTGAAATACTAAAACTACAAATATTATATAGATAAGACAATGGGTCTATCGGAGTGGGAGTACATGCCGTGCGTAGGTCCGCGTCCAGCGGCGGGGCTGGTGGGGCTCAAGAATGCAGGCGCCACATGTTATATGAACTCCGTCCTGCAGCAACTCTACTGCGTTAAGGCTGTACGCGACGCGCTTCTGGCTGTGCAAGGTAAGAATACTAACTTAGGTAGGAAATATTTTTCTACCATATCAATTATACTGAATCTAAACAAGATAAAAAAATACAGGTAAAGTCAAATATTAAAAAAAAACTTAAGTTATAGTACTTTCTTATTTAAATATATAAAAAGTGTAGTTTAGCTTACATTAGACATTTGAAGAATACATAACTCGTTAAGTAAATTGATTTAGTTCTGCCTGTTTAAGGGTTAATGCACTGTGCATTTCCTACTTGATACAAAATATGTAAGTTTGATATGAAATATAAAATCAAAGATTACAGCTTCTAAAATCTGCCTGCAAAATTGGTATTGGTAAATCTATCAGCAACTAATCTATCATGATAGTAATACATAACATGTAGTGTTTGCTTTAATAAAATATAAATAAGACAGGTAATCTATATTATATAAACTTATATTACTATATATATTTGTATTGATTTACATTTCACTTTGCAGGAGCAGCCACTGATCCAAATGAAGACTTCTCAGGTGAAGCCCATCATCACAATATTTTAGAAAACAATGTGGAGGTGATTAAATATATTTTGGTAACTAAACCATATTATTATGAAAATGTATACAATATATATCTTGAGTATTTTTTTTAGGGCAATGCAGATTACAATATCACAATACTTAAGCAAGTTCAGGCTATATTCGCACATTTGCACTATAGCAAACTCCAATATTACATTCCTAGGGGACTTTGGGCTCATTTTAAGTAAGTTATCGTTATTATAAACGATATATAAAGTAAAATATTTTTTTATCTAGTTTCATACAAATAAATTATCACCTTTTAAATTTTAGACTTCAAGGAGAACCTGTCAATTTGCGGGAGCAACAAGATGCTGTAGAATTTTTTATGTCACTTGTAGAGTCATTAGACGAAGCCTTAAAATCATTAGGTCAAGAACAGCTAATGGCTAAAACAATGGGTGGAACATACTCGGATCAGAAAATATGTAAAGGATGCCCCCATAGGTAGGTGTTTAATCAATAATAATAGTAAAATAATAATTTAATAATAAATTAATTGTAAATCATTTTTTGTAGGTATTGTAAAGAAGAGCCATTTAGTGTGGTTTCTTTAGATATAAGAAATATGTCGAGGCTGCAGGAGTCCTTAGAAGCTTATGTGAGAGGAGAACTTTTGGAGGGCGCCGATGCATATTACTGCGATAAATGTAGCAAGAAGGTATTTAAATTTTAGATGATATTTTTTAAATGTCTTAGTTACGTTTATAAATCTATCGTAAATATAAAAAATATATATATTTTGTTTTAGGTTGTAACAGTCAAGCGATTGTGTTTAAATAAATTACCACCAGTACTAGTCATACAACTAAAAAGATTTGAATATGACTTTGAAAAAGTTTGCGCTATAAAATTCAATGACTACTTTGAATTTCCCCGAGACCTAGATGTGGAGCCGTATACAGGTACTTATCTAAAATAATATTTTATAATGTCAAATTCATTTGCTTCATTCTATATCCTGCACAGTAGGGTAGGCAGAGGGATCTTAGTATTACGACACTCCGTTCCTCACTTTCCGCCAATTTCTGGAGGCGTGTTGAGTGGCGTTGACACCAGAGCGAAAATATGACAATATAAAGTTAAATAAATATTTCATTCCATCTAGTGGGGATTGAATCCACAACCAGTCGTGTTTACAGTCGCAATTTGTCCCTGCGCTCCGACTGGCCTCATTTTTTTTATAGTGTCAATTTAATTTTATTCACTTCTTCGTCACATTTAATTTATATGAAAATCTAGTTATGTATGTAAATTACTGACTTTAAAAAACCGATTATGTTCCGGCCGACCGTTATGGCACCGATGTGTTCTGCTGCATATAACATGCTTTCTTCTTTTTTATAATTTATGCTTTGAGATCCTTGCTAAGCATGTAAATGTACCATAATATTTATTTGTAACAGCGTGGGGTCTGGCACGAGCGGAGGGCGACGCCTCACTGTGGGACGGCGGCGCCGACGTTACTCCTGAGACGCATTACCAACTCAGCGGTATTGTGGTGCACTCGGGACAGGCTTCTGGTGGACATTATTATTCTTATGTACTTTTAAGGTACATATCAACATGTACATCTTCAAATTAAGGCCTGGGATATTTTTTAAAATGCATTAGTCTGTTAATTAATTTCCCTTTTAAGACTCATATTCTCTCTGATGAATTTTTAACTTAAGAAGTATGAAATTGTAATAAATTATTTTCACAGGGACAACGATAACGAAACCAGTCGTTGGGTAAAACTGGACGACGGTGACGTATCGGAATGTGCAATGCAAGACGACGAGGAAATGAAAGCGCAATGTTTCGGCGGAGAATATATGGGCGAGGTGATGACAATAAACTCGATATCGATATACGATAGTATTACAAATTTACGAAAGGAAAAGTGTTTTAAATATATTTTATAAAATATATCATGTAAAATAAAGTTTATAACGTTTTAGGTCTTTGATTCGGCAATAAAGAGAGTAACCTATAAACGTCAGAAGCGATGGTGGAACGCGTATATGCTTTTTTATACAAGGAAAGATATGATCGAAACGTCAGGGTTAGAAAAATATATGCAAAGTATGACTTTGAAGTAAGTTTTGTTAAATATACTTTTCCAGGATATGTTATGTGACATTGTAAATATAATTATTATACTAAATTTATTTATATTTCAAAGGGAAAATAGCATACCGAAACCTATTTGGAATTCAGTACGTCGTAGCAATATTGCATTCTCACACAATCAAGATCAGTTTAGTTTGGAACATTTCAATTTTATGAAAAAATTATGTTGTATGCGCTTACAAGTTATGCCAGGTTCTCAAAGTGCAGTATGGGTGAGTGAAATAAGACAATAATGTGAGCAATATATATAATATTACTTCTGTTACAATATATATATGTTAAATATTTGGTTTTTGTACATATTTTTCAGGGTCCCGAACATGAAGAAATGTCAATGCTGGCAGTTCAAATGGCATCTAAATTCTTGTTCCAAGTAGGTTTCCATACGAAAAAAACACTTCGCGGTCCAGCTTCCGACTGGTAATTATATTTGTAGATTTATTCTTATATTTAGTCACACTAAGTTTGTATATATTACAACTTACTTAAATTTTGTAGGCATGATATTCTGTGTCAGCACTTAAGATGCTCTCAGGCTGTAAGAACTTGGTTCGCAACAGATTTATTCAAACACCCTCACAGGTAACATTTGTAATTTACTTTTAATATATGGTTTAATTTTCATATAAAATTATTTGCTTAATATAAACTCGTTATATTTTTATCTTTATTTTTTCTAGACTATGTGACTACCTCTTATCATGTCCATCTGCTGAGGTGAGAGTGGTGTTTATGAAGATAATAGTGTTCTTAGCACATTTCTCTATCCAAGACCCACCAGGTGAGATTTTTATTTTTTTTCTATTATTATATATCTCATGTATTTTCAATTTTAAATTTTGTAGTTTTGTGCGTGTTGTTAGTGAAACCAATTGCTGATTTTGACAATACTAGACTTACAGTCAAAATTGATTTGAAATATTAATATTTTCCAGAAAGGTGATTGAATATATCATAATTTGTATAGTCAGACCGTTCCACAATGACAATTGATGGTGATGTTGTATAATAATGATTTAAAACAAACTTTCTATGTTTTATACTAATAAAAAATAACATTATAGTGTAAGCAATCAATGAGGCATAACAATCATTTTTAAAAAGCGTATTAATTCAAGTTCAATAACCCACTATAATTTTAAAAAGGAGCAGGTTATTAACTCTTCTATTTTTTCGTATGTTTGTTATCTTAGAACTTTTGACTGGGCGAACCTATTTTGATGATTCTTTTTTTATTTGAAAGTTGGTGCTCCTCGTGTGGTTCCATTTTAGTTTGTTCTATTTCTGATTATGGTATTCTTGAGGAAAGGTAAATCACATACGGCTCAAATTTTCATTTTGTATGTGTGCGACAAATGGACAAATAACTGAATATCGATGTTTCGATGATCCTTTTTTTATTAGAAGGGACACACACTTCAAGGTTAGCTTGATTAGGTTCTGATTATTGGATCCGATTGAATTTGAAGAAATTGGTTTTTTTTCATAAAAATTATAACAATTTTATGAAAAGTAACATTTTATGCACATTTTTTAAGCTAGCTTAATTCTCCTATAAAACTATATTTAGAGTATAATAATCAATTTACAGTACAATCTGGCTACGGTACATGGTGTGCCCGCGACGAGCCGACCTCCCTCTCCGACCAAGTGCTGTGCAGCGCGCGCGCACTAGCGGCGCCGCCCCACGCGCACCACTCGCATGCGCACCACGCGCACCACCCGCACGCCGACCACAGGCATATGCCGCTCTTGTTCAACTTGTTCCACGCGTATGCTATGCTGGGCTTGCCGGAGAGACATCAGTTGTTACGGGTTAGTTGCAATATATTATTTTTCGTTTGTGACTTGTTGTTCTATGAACTTTATCTTGAGATATAACTTGATATTATTAAAGTTAACTTAATAGGTTTCTAATTTCTGTGTTAAATACATACAATTAATTAGATAAAATGTAAAAACTGACTATCATATTAAGTGATAATTACTATTTTTTTTGATTACAAAGATATATAAATATTACTAGACAGAATGTGTGTGAATGTATGTTTGAGATATTTGCTTAATAATGAATTTTGCTCATTTTGTATTGTTTGAAATATGTTGTATTTTCTTTCAGCTAAAAATTCTTGACATTGTCTTAACGGTGTGCTTAGATGACAATTCATCTTCAGTTGGGAAATATCAATATCCAGAATCTGCAAAAATACATCAGGTACTGTTATACTCTACTGATTATTTATTTTTTAAGTCTGCTAATAAACTTATAAAATAATTTAATTTTTACTCATTTTATACAAAAAATATATATAAGATAGTTCAGCAGTATGTACATATTAAGTATATTATATAATAATAGAGAGGCTTGGAGAATCGTCGTGGCACATTTGTTCCCACAAATCCCTCCCACTCGAGAGGTTAAAATATATATTTTAACACTAGGTCCCGTCGGCCTTTCACGTGTGGTATACAACATCCTCGTGTGCATACAGGTGGTGTGCGCGCTCGTCCGCTGCTGCGACGTGTCTCCGCGGTGCCAGTCCGCCAGCGCCAGCGAGGGCGCGCCGCCGCTGCCCAACCCCTACGCCGACCCGCCGCCCGCGCACCCCCGGCCCGCGCTGTCGGCCGCCGCCATCGATGTGCTTTATAATAGGACTGGGTTAGTTGGCGTTATACAACATTTTTATTTCAATATTTTGGTATTGTAAAATATTACATTATATTTTGATAAAATGTTCTTGAGTATAATGTGATTGTGACATAGTATAAATTAACTATTTATATATTTTTATTGTCTTTTAAAATCAAGTAGATATAATATGCTTCATGAGACAATTTAGGCGATGTTTGATTTTCTTAGGTATGACATAATTTTGCATATGGATCTTGTTATCGTACACACTTTGAGCGTAGCAAATATAAACATATAGAAACGTAGAACGTGGATTAACACTTTAAAAATGTTAAATCTTACACGTTTTAATTTATTTTCAGTACTTACATGAAAAGATTAACAGAAGAATGTTGTGGTTGTGAGGAAGGCATAAGATTGCTACAGTTCTTGTGTTGGGAGCACGCGGGTTGGTCGCGTATGGCGCTGGCAGAACTTCTCTGGCAGATGGCATACGCGTTTTGCCATGAGTTACGGAGACACGCTGATGCTCTTACTGCACTGTTACTCATGGAGGACAGCTGGCAACACCATAGGATTCATAATGCTATCAAGGTAGTAACATTTTAATATATTTAGTAGTTACAGTGATATGCACACACACCACACACACACGCACACGCGACACTATGTTACATAACATGTGAATAAAAATATGTAATAATATGTATTTAGTTTATTGATATGTGTAACATAATGTGATACAGGGCGTGTCAGAGGAGCGGCCGGGCCTACTGGAGACGGCGCTGCGCGCGCGCGGCCACTACCAGAAGCGCGCGTACGCGTGCGTCAAGCTGGTGGTGGGCGTCATGTGTCGCACGCCGCTGGCAGTGCGCGCCGTGCACGCGCAGCCCGACGCGCGCCGCCGCTGGAGGCAGCTGCTCGCCTGGCTGCAGGACGAGCTAGATCGCGTGAGTTCATATCTGTGTAAACCTACTCGCACCTACCCTACCTCTTGACTGATACAACTCTGTCTTTATAACCGAGCAAGGAAATGAAAATAATTCATCCAACAGGGAATTGAACCCACAACTACAGCGCTTACGTAGGTGTACATATTGTATACTATAATATTTCCACCTAACGATAAATATATCTATGGCAAATTATTTCCAAGAATATTTATATGTGAACATTGTTCCAGAAGTATGGTCCTGGAGGTTACGGCTCATATGGAACGTGGTCTCCACCCAGTATTTCCAACGAAACTTCGACTGGATACTTCCTCGAGAGAAGTAACTCCGCTAGAAAAACACTGGAAAAGTAAGATGTCTTTATTAATTAGTTAATAATGGTTTTAATTTTTTAAATTATTATTTTGATATGTATTATTTAAGTTATTTGATTAAATTAGCTTTTGAACTTTTTGCTAAAATATGGTATTTTTATTTTTCTACTATCAGAGCGTATCAGTTGTGCCCAGAAGAAGAAGAAGAGGAGGAAGAATCACGAGACGCGGGCTCCGGCTCGGGGTCGGGCGAGGCCGGCGACGACAGCGGCGACGACGACGCGCCCGACGATGCGGTGGAGGAGCCCTTACCGGCGCCGCCGGC
>DWAO01006152.1:0-11164 GCA_018230605.1 Heliconius congener
TCTCCAAGAGGAGCGGGTTCAAATCCCCCGCTACGTCCAAACCTATATGCAATAGTATAGTAGAAGCAGAAAAATTACACTATAAATCATAAGTAATTAAAAACATATATTGTTATCATATTAAATATGTAACTATATATGTAGAATACATAAACACACGATACAAATTACAAAACCTGTTTAAACTCAACACAAATACGTTTATTTTATAAATTATCGTTACTTGTCCATGATAATTTTATTATAATTTATAAATTAAAAAGAAAATATTTCAAATTTAAATTATGAAACATAAAAAAATATTTAAAGTATGTAAATTTTCATATGTTAATATGGCAATGCCCTTATTGTGCACCAAAATGAGTTTACATATCAGAATATGCGTAGTTTTAAGAACCTTCCTCGAACCTTCCAGAAGACCTTTTTTGAATTTCAAATTCAGACAAAAGAAATTGTATTGACATAATATATGAATAAATTTAACTAAAATTAAATTAGCTTCACGCCGTATCCCGCACACAGCAGAGTAGGCAGAGGGAACCTGGCAACCTAGTATTACGACATTTCAATTAATGAAAACATTTTCGATCCCCACTTTCTATCAAATTCTGGGGGCATTGCTTGTTGAATGGCGGATCTCAACGCCACAATTTGCCACGCGTTACCAGAGCGAGAAAATCAAAATATTAAATATTTATTTATATTAAATATTTTATTGATTCTTTCCAGTGGGCATCGAACCGACAGCCTGTCGCGTTTACAGACCCTCGCGCCTGCGCCACGATGACCTCAAAATATTTAACACCTGTCAAAAATAATTGCCACTCCATTACAGTACAGTATACTTACTGTTACGTATAATTAACGTGACCATTTTTATTCGGCTCAAAACGGGACACAGAGGATTTTTAATTTGCAATTTTAATTATTTGCAGTTTTTACCCATTGTATGAAAAAAGTAATATTCGACATTTTCATGTTTATTTTCGTTTTTCCTGTACGATGTTTTAGGCTTTTTGGATGCTTTTGGTATGTTTTTATAGAAATGCTTTTTAGAGGTCTTGTGAGGAGATGTGAGGTGGCTTTCATTTGTTATCAGGTTGGCTTTCATCTTTTCAAGGTGGCCTTCGTTTTTTTTCAGGGTGGCCTTCGTTTTTATAGAGATAAGCTTTCCCTAGGTACATGTAATTGATTAAAAAAATCTTTCGTTTTTTTTTTGTAGACAACTATTCCATTCAGTTAGCTTTTGAGAACAGCGTACCGCGTAACCACCGCGAAATGTCCCAACACGAGACATGAACTAAAAACGGGACAGTCTCGTTCAAAACGGGACCTCTGACCACGTTACGTATAAATACCTACATTATACGTACGTAATAAATTAAAATCATATGAACATTATGTTATAGCTTTCGCAGCGTGTTTTGCATGCGTCCGCACACCGCGTGCTGGTGGACTATAGAAAGTGATGTTTAGAGTTAAGACATCGCACGCGATGCATTTTGATGTTGTTTATGTTATGTGAGACGAATGTAATTTGGGCCTGTTTAAAGTGGATACTTAACCAATGTCTTTGATTAAGGCCATCGCGTCAATTATTATAAATTGATCGTACGTGCTATCCGTATATATATTTGACATTGAGTTTTTTTTTGAGCGCGACGTTACGTTCGTTCGCCAGTCAACACTCATTGTCTCGGGAATTCGGGCGAAAAGTGGGGGTGAGGGGTGTCTTGACACTTCTCACTCTACTCTCTCTCTGCCTACCCTGCTACATGCGGGATACAACGTGAAGATGAAGAAAATACATTAGCTTTCTAGTTACATTTACAATAAATTCACGTATTGATATATAGTATTGACTGCATGTGACACGTGGTTGTATGTACGAAAACCACATGGTAGTTTTATAATTTTATAATTTATTAAAATAACGTGTTTTCACCTTCCCTGTGTGGTTACGAAATCTAATAAAATGTGACAACAAAGCAATCGAGGAATTAGTATGTACGAGAAGTATAGTATTTTATATCTTTGTACATGTTTCCTAGAAGTCTAAACAAAGGAAAGTGACCTTAACGAATACCATCATATATGAAACTCCGTTAAACCGTTATTGACTATCAGAAACGCGCAGACAAAATTACTACGAAAGTTTAAATTCAGCATACAGCGCGGAGCACTAAAATACGATAAAAAGCCTCTAAACTCCTACGGGAACATGAAAAGATGGTATTTTTAGTTTTACGTTTCAAATTCCACCCAGAAAAAACGTAAGGGACGATAACTAATTACAAAATTGCAATCACATGGACTTGCTCAACCGTGTTTAACGCAATTAACCGCAGAATTCACAGTGATCATGCTAGCCTGTCGAACTAGATTACATATAATGCTGCTATTGAATTAATCTATGGCTCTTCACCAAACACCTAAAATGATGCGAAACGTCATCTCAAATAATTTACTTCAATAAAATATATTGATACTTAATCACATATACATATTTAATGCCAGAATTCGTCAGAAAGTGAGGGACGGAAGTATCTTAATGGGAACGGAATGTCTTAACGCTAGGTTCCCAGTTTCTCTCTGCCTACCCTGCAATGTCCCGCACATTGCAGCGTAGCGTTAATACAGCGTTAAGCTAAAAAAAATCGTCTTTAAATTATTTGTGTCGGATCAAAGAGAAAATATAGCTGCTTTCTGTATCTCTCTGAACGGAAATGTGTGATCCATTTTTATCCTCCCTTACAAATTGCTAGACCACCTTCAAAAAATCGCTCATTCGGTACAACAATGACGTAATTCCTTTTGTTTTATATGTATACTGAAACGTTATTAAATATGTATGCGGAAAAACTATTTACAAACTTTGCTAGTCGCCCGTTACATTTCACAAGTGCAAATACTTTCCTGTTGCAGCAAACGATCGACTTATTATAATGTATTATAGTAAATTACGTATTATAAATTCTGACGTTTTATGGTTTATCTTTATGTAGAACAATCATTGTTTCATTAGATAAGCGATATGTCCTTGAAATTATCGATCGAGGCGCGATTTCTGAATGTTCCATAGGATAAGTAGTATAATATAGTAGTATACTTGGGATTGAACTCACAACCAGTCGATTTTACAGTCACACGTTGTGCTCTGTGCCTCTTGAAGAAAAAAATTTAATGAATGATACACTGATTCATAAATTTTCTCTGCTTTTAAATAAACTTTTTGTGTTTATTACAAAGAAAATTATCCAAGAACCAACCACGATGTAAGCATTTAGCTTAAGCTAAACACGGTGCACACTTTTATATATTTGTTAATAAATTTTAAAGAATTATTTCGCAAGGAACTGACCTTATTTATACATTGTTAATAAAATTTAACGAATTGAAATAAATATGACATTGTGTAGATTTTCGCAAGAATTACTTATACCGACAACCTTGACAAGATTAAATCTTTATATATATAAATATATTTTAAACTTTATCGTACAAGGCTGGTTGATGAGCCAAAATTGCAATTGGCCGTGTTAACAGAATCAATCCGCTACACAATATTAGCTTTATAATTGGAACAATTTTGAGAATAAACTATTTAGAATTAATTTTTATATTGTATAGTAATCGCGAATAACAATATTTTTAAAATATTTTAAATAATATATATGTTTTTAGTTTCAGGCTGTACCCCGTATGTAGCGAGGTAGGCAGAGGGAGCCTAGTGTTATTACACTGCACTTTCTACAGAATTTTAGAGATAGATAATCTTTTAAATATTTCTATATACATTTTTATATTTTTCAAAATTTTAAACTTTATAAACTACAATTATATTATAAACTTTATTGAAAAATTAGCACACTGTATAAATACCTACACATACCTACCTATATGTTCTCACTATAATTGAACAACGACTTAAATCTGTAGAAGTCTAGTGTCTAGACGACTATATCTAAAACTAGTCTAGACATCATATAACAGCTGAGACTTTGTGATGCTAGAAACTTTTGGGTATTAAATTTTCTTTCCTGGATGAAATTAAATATGATTTCTAACATATTATTCATGATTCTTGTAAAAAAAACTATTAACTTCTATTAACCTACATTGCTAAGACCATTATTCAGAAAATAGGTAATAAATTTACATTTTTACATATAATATTTCCATTAACCCGCTCCGGTACACAAAACGCGGCGGTTGAGTTCTGTCATTCAATACAAAAAAGTGTGGTAAATTGAGAAACGGAGAGTTTTAGCACTAGTGTTCACTCCAAATACAAAATTTATGAAATACTAGGTACGACCCGAAAATAAAACTACCTTTACATAAAATATTTGATTTCTTAATTTGTCAACGTTAATTTTAACTAACAGGCCACTCTTGTGTTATTCTATTAATATATGCACTTGCATTTCATAAACAAAATGGCTATATTAAGAGAAATCATCGAAATGAAACGAAACATAAAATATTGTTTTTTTTTGTATCCAAAATATGACGCTAAATTTTCCATTTTCTACGAGGTTATTAGTAGAACATCTAAAAATATTGGTCTATACGAGAGGCTAAATAAAACGAACAATACAATGTGGTGGGTGTGGCGCTATGCTCAAGATCATACATACATACATACATACAATACCAAGCAATAATAAACTATTTTTAATATTTCACGTATAGAATAGATAATTTATTACCTCTTCGTCCTCTGCGATGTACTGAACTGTCGGCCTCGCCTGTGATGGATCTGTGTTTGCCTGCACGGGTCGTTCCCTTTGATCCAATACTGTAACAATTATAATGGTATCCATTAATTTTATTATAATTTTATTACTTTTTTTAATTGCTTCACGCTTTAATTCTTTCCCGCACATAGCAGGGGGTAGGCAGGGGGAACCTAGTGTTAAAGCACACCGTTCCCCACTTCACGCCGTGTTCTGAAGGCATTGCGTGCTAAGTGGCTGAACTCAACGCCGCACTTTGTCTCGGTACCAGAGCGAAGAAAATGAAAATATAAATGTAATGTTTCCCATTTTCGGAAGAGATCTGAAAGCATTGCGTATTGCGAAGCGAAACTCAACGCGCGCGGTTATGTTTATTTCGTCAAGTGGGAATCGAACCCAGTCACATGCTTGTGCCCCTGTGCCACGACTGGCCACTCATTTATATCTTTACTATACCAATAGTAACAGATTTATCGTCAAGTCAAATTATATTTTCAAATCACTTTCAAAAATAATTATTGTAATAAAAACAAAATATTCCCTGGATAATGGATGCGGAAAACAACTTCATATCTTTTTCCATGGCCAGTTATAAAAATACCTTTTATTAATAAGCAATATTGAGACAGATAGATTACTGTAGACAATTTTACTGTAGTAACTACAATTACTATTGGCATGTACATATATGTTGATTTTACTGCAGAATTCTTTAATATTATGTAGAGCTTAAGAAATATACATCACATATCTTTGAAAATCGTATTGAGAACAATGGATGGTATAAAATAGGTGTTCTATTATAATACTTATACTAAATTAATAGTTCCATTATAATTTGTAACGTATTTAATAAAAAACTAGTTTAATATAACTCTAAAAATAAAAAAAAACGTTAATGCGATGTGTCTATAACAAAGTACCGATGAGAACCCTTGATATGCAATGGGAATAAAGTGCAAAAACAAGAGAGCATCCCTATAAAGAGGATGAAACTTTTTTTTTTTTTGAAAAAAAAACTTGTGATAATGACACTTCAAAAAGAATAAATTATCATGTGTTTTATATTTTAGCTTTAAAACGGGCTCAGGCTTTTAAAAGAGTGAATAAGTAAGTACTTAGGGAAACACTTATACGTAGAGACTTTTTACAATAAATATTTTAAAAAAAAACATGCAACAGTTCAACCCCAGTGCATGAAGGTCACTTACATTAATACAATAGAGATAAGCCTATGATAATAGCGAAGTTTATGAGTTAAGTAGAGGCAGCTGTAAACTGTGTTGATTTTGTGACACATCGCTAATAAAACTGAGATAAAGTTGAGAAATTTCAAATTCAAATTATATTCAATAAACATTATTGCTTAAAAATTATATTTTTTGTATGTTGGTATTGTATTTTTAAAATTATTTACGTAAAACAATTTATGTAAATCAAACACATTATGGATACACTATGGCATAATAGACAAAGATGTGATATATGGCAACAGTACATAAAAATATTTTTACTTTATCTGTCACAATATTACGCGGATCGAAAATGGTCACTTTGTTCTCTACTCCTGCCGTTCTTTTAAAAACTACAAGTTGGGAGGCCTTAACCTTTATATAATTAAATAAATCTGCATATTTTATATAATCTGTTCATACATTTCCACATAAAGAGTTGCATTCGACTATATTGGTACAACATAAGCGATGTATTTCAATAAATAAACTGGCGGAAACTATAGCTATCAATGTATTGATATTGTCTTTAAACTACACGAAATTATAAGATCACGAAAATAATTCAAACGAGAAAATCAATAATTCCGTAGTAGAAGTGGACAAAGCCGCGAGCGGGTAGCTAGTCAACAACGTAATCATACATCACAGGACTCCAAAAAAAAAAATTAACATATTTGGCACAAAACATCCGGCGTACGCAAAACACATATACAAGCATAACGCGAACGGCCGTGTCAGCTGAAGTGTTAGCAAAACGTGACGGGACGTGAAACAAGCCGACCGATCGGGCGATCTGTCGCGTCGGCGATCGGATACCTGCTGTCGTCAGCGCACCCGGGGAAATGTAGTCTTGCAAGTTTAGTTAAAATCTGGGACGAAATTGAGTTTATTTTCGAAGGTAGAGCGTTTTGTGAGCTGTTTACTTGTTGTGCTTGTCGTGTTATAGCTACTTTTTTATTTACTTAACATTTTTGAACTGTTATTTCACACTCAGGAAAGAAAATGACATTTTTGGGGACGTATAAAACTTTTAATGTAGTGGAGTTTGAACTTGCGCCTCTTAGAAAACGTCTAAAAAAAGTATTACTTATATAAATGTCGAGGTGAAGATTTTGTTTAAGCAAAGCAGCTTCGCGTTTTTCCCCGTAGATAGCAAGCATAGCAAGCATAGCATAGCAAGGTAGATGTAGAAGTTAACTTAATGTCCAGACGCACTGAGCTCCACATTCTGTCAGAATTTGGGACATTGTATGGTGACTTGCAGAATTCAACACAGTGAATTCTTTTGTCAAGATGGGATAATGAAAATGATTCAACTCCGAATAAAAATCGAACCTACAATTATCCTGTGAACAGTCAGACGCTGATCCACTAGCGCTACGATAGCCTAACATTTATTAAATATTAATTTTGCGTGTATTGTAACGTAAAAATAAAACAAATGTTCACATATGTATATATTCACAATGTTCATATATATAGGTACCGACGTTAGATAATTATAAAGACTTTTTTTTTCAGATTTACGCTGTATCCCGCACACAGCAGGATAGGTAGAGGGAACCTCTTAGTTCCCCACTTTCTGCTGAATTCTGGTGGCATTGCGTGTTGATAAAGACATTCCTAACTTAAACTAGATTTATCGCAAATTAATAATGTAGGAAATATGTAACAATAATTAATAATGTGAGCAAACTCATTCTCACGGCCTGTCGAGTTATTTAATACTGTTTGCGAGAAAGTAGCGATTGCATACCAATACAATACATACATACATACATATTGATCTGGATTACATATAGTACCGGTTCAAACAAATATGGATAGTCTGATTTATTAATCTACTTTACAGCAGAATAAGACATAAAAAATATACAATTTTACTATAGTAAACATAATGACTATTAGTATGTAAATGTACCTATGTTGTTTTGAATGCAGCATTCTTTTATATAATGTAATGTGTAAACTTGAGTAATATAAAAAAGAAATCTCTTTAAAATTCTTATGGAGAATAAAGTAAATAAACTTCGGTTTCTCCAAGAAGTTTATACAATATTTAATATTAAATTTAAAATAGGATCACCTAAAAAACATACATAGCGTTGCCAATGTCCCGATTTTGGCGGGACATCCCGATTTTTAGCCTAATAATTAAGACTTAACTGTCTCACATAAGGAAACCGAAATAATATCTTTTAAGTAATAGACGTTTTTCCATTTTAAAACATTATATATTGATATCTGTTACCTTTAAAAACTTTATTCGAAACTCAATTAAATGGATAAATAATAAATTAAATTCTTATTCTCATCATTAGATACTATTAAACTTTTTGTTGTCCCGCTTTTGGTGAAAGAATCACGTTTTTCACTTAAAATGATTAAAAATCCCGTACATGTATGTACATGTACCTTTCTTTTATTAATTAAATTTTAGATAAAATTCATTCTATCCTAACTTTTTGAAATAATTTTATATTCTTGTTCAAGTAAGAAAAAGCGCGGCGTTAAGCTCCTTATGAAAAATGATAACGCAGTGATACTGCGCATTGGCAAAAAAATCTGGTGTAAGATATTACACCAGATTTTTTTGCCAATCCTGCTAGATATATGAAATTAAAGATAAAACAATTTAAATAGGCGCGTCTGTAGTTAGAGGAAAACGTTTAACTGTCTGGTTTATAATATACATGGGAACAGCCCACTCCACGGTACCGTTAACTATGACGTTATAAGTAAGGAAATCCCTCTTTTCATGAATAATACAATTCATATGAGAAAATACAATATATTATTAATTTATAGTTTTTTGTTTTCCTTAATCATTCATATTTGAAAAATTTTACCCGAACTATACATAAAAAAAAAGTAAAAGAATAAAACACGCTGTGCAATAAGGACATATGCAATATCTTGCATATTACATAGTAAGCAAAGAGTACTTAGTGTTTCACTTTCCTTCAGAATTTGCGACGTTGAGAAGCGTAACTCAACGACGCCTTTTAATGTCTTTGTTTGGCGTCAGACCACAGAGAAATGAAAATAATTAGAAAGAAAATCGAACAACAACTGCCGAACAACAACCAATTTATATACAAAATCAAATATTAAGCAAAAAACGATATTTTTTAAACGGATATTATGATTCATCACGATTCACGGGTTGAACAAAATCAGATTAGCAAATGAACGTGAAGTTGATCGAGCGAAGTTGCGGTGCATTGACCCACATTTGTTTGAAAATAATAGTGTTGTGATCTTATAAACATTGATATAATATACAATAATATATATTAAGATGTTGAACTAACTTAGTTATTATACTATTGGTACTAAAATACAAGTAATAGTGACAGATTTTTGTGATTTTTTTTTCGTTTACTGCAGAGTAGCCAGAAGCGTTAAGTTAAGGAACAGAGGAGAGATGAGAAATCAAAATATGCTTAAATCCTTTCGAGTGATTGAATTTATAATGTTCGCATTTACAGTATAATAATAGTTAAATTTTATAAATTGCGCCGGCCGTGGCGGAATAGCACAAACGTGACTATAAACACGACGGTTGTGGGTTCGATTTCCACTCGGAGGTATGAAATATTTAATAGTTTCATTTCTTCGCTGGTACGAGGCAAATGCGGCGTCGAGTTTTACCACTCAACAGGCTACGCCTTTAAGAATCCGGCGGAAAGTAGGAAACACCTGGGGAACTGAGTATCTTAACACTAGGTTACAGGCCCCTCTGCTACTTGCGGGAAACGGTTCTTTTGAAATGATAAGACATAAATCAAACGGTCAATTTGCAATAAAATGCAGGACATATATAAAAATTCCAATAAGTATAACTTGTCTACAAATAGTCTTTGAATGCAAGTATATTAGGCAGTGGACGCATTCGGTAGTACTCTAAGAAAAAATGTATCGTTTTTATTGATTGCACCTACCGTGTAATACTAAATTTACGTATTTACACAAATCAGTGATGACATCAACCGTATTCTATACGCTAATGGAATACCATTAAGAAATCAATCAAACTGTCTTATCGATTATTAGAGAGTGAGAAAAATAAACAATCAAATCATTCACTTATTTTCACGCTGTACCACGCATACAGCAGTGTAGGTCAAGGGAATCTGGGAACCCAATGTAAGCTCGATCAGTTTCCCGCTTTCCACCGAATACTGGAGACATTGCGTGTTGAATGGCGGAACACTACGGAGTTTAACTTTATTTTAAAAATAACTAGATGTCATGAAAATAATTTTACCTCTTTTTCAATGAGAAAAGACTGGGTAGAGTTATTATATTATATTTTAAGATAATCTATTGAGATTATCATAATATATACTAATGGATGTACTACATCCTTAAACAGTAAGTGAAGTGAGTTTCAAAAAAAATATAATTCACTCATAAAATAGCTAATAAATAAGCACAATCAAATCGAATATCAGAAGGAGCGTGTGTCATATCATGGTATCGATACTAACATTGTAAACACAAAAGAACACAACAAAATGATCAAATAATAATAATTTATTAGGCATGACCATGAACAAAATGAAAAAAAATAAACAACTTAATCCCACAGATATCGTAGTGATTACAAATAAATAATTAGAGACCAGTCGTGGCGCAAGGGCACAAGGGAGTGACTGCAAACGCGACTGGCAGTGGGTTCGAATCCCACTCTAGAAAATAAAATATTTAATAATATCAATTTTATATCTTTGAATTCGGCAAAAAATGGGGAACGAAAGTGTCTCGATGGAAACAGAGTGTCTTAACATTAAGCTCCCAGTATCCCTTGACCTACCCTATACATACAACGGTCTACACGATACAATGTGAAGCTCAAAAAAAAACAGCTCATATAAATAAGATTATTCACATAATGTTTACTCCAACATAACACTATATATTACATATAGGGAGAGCTAAAAATAGAAGAGAAGAGCATTCAACCAAATACAATCCAATAAAGTGCAGACCTGATCCTCTTGTGGACAGCCGTAATGTCATAATTTGGTTACATCACGACACAGTTATAGGAAATCTTTTGCGAGCACGTACATTCGTCAATTACAATTATTTTTTATCTGTTCAATCCACGAAGAGGTGACTGTTTTGGTGTTTGGTTGAAAAGCATTACAAAATGTAAGCTAATGTCACGTACTCGTATTAATA
>DWAO01006153.1:0-11162 GCA_018230605.1 Heliconius congener
GGTTCTCTCTGCCTACCCTGCTGTGTGCGGGATACAGCGTGAAGCTAATTTATTTTGATTTTAACTTAAATTAAGACAAGCATCTCTTTTATTGTTTGACTTTGAACTCATCACATATCCATATATATTTTCCATTCAATATTATTGCATTTTCATACATACATAACAAAAAAAGCCATAGAAAACAAATTAAGGTGGGCCCATGGTGATTTACTAATGCTACTGAAGTATGGAGGGTAGATGTAAGGAGCACCATCTCACATTAAGATTCAGCTAAAACTATAAGTATCTGCTAGTAAACAGTAAATAATGAAATATTAAAGAGTTCGACTGAAATGCCGCTAATATTAAGAAAGGTATAATATGAACTGAGCAATTGTAGAAAACGAAGTATACACTGAGTTTAGATAATTTGTTTCAATCAATATTTTCTTTCTAAAATAGTCCAATGGTCTAACTGCGTGTGGCGCGTCCTATAAATGTATCCTCTGGTATCGCAGCACCATCCTTACCTGTATTGATGGACACTCCTTACCTTTACCCTCCATATACTGAAGGAAAAAAAATTGTTAACTTTTTACTAGAAACTAATTTATAAATATTTTTTCCACAAAATTCGTACAAAATACAATTGTTGAAATTCATATTAACTTCTATACTAAAGGTCGCTGCCGAGTGAATGAATTGATTTCATTTACTTGCTCTGGTAATATCACAGAACGCGGCATTGTGTTACGCCACTCAACGCGGAAAATCTTGAAAATTGGGCGGTCTTAACACTAAGTTCCCTCTATCTATCATACCATATTCGGAATATACACATGCTTCACACTGTAAACAAAAAAAAAGCTCCTTTCTAGTCTTAAACGGCCTGATCTCTAAACGCCAGAGCGGTGATGGGTTTCTGGTGTCCGCAGTACTCGCGCTCCAGCGTGCCATTCTCCAGGTCCCAGAGACGCGCGTAGCTGTCGGATGAACCTGTTCAGTACAGTTACAAACTTTTAAGGATTTTTATTAAGACGTACACTTATAATATGATGCAAATGCGTCTGACTGTAAACGCGACGGTTGTGGGTTCGGTTCCCTCTCGAGGTTTTCCTCGCTATGGTTAATACTAGGTTTCTACCCTGCTATATACCCTGCTGCGGGTCACAAGCGGGTCGTGCTAATAGATAGATGATCAATGGAAGTCCCAGCAGTACCAGTGAAGAGGTATCTGGAGTCGAGCGTGAAGGCGGCGTCCCACACCCAGCGCTGGGCGTCGTGGCGCAGCTCGCGCAGCAGCGCCCAGTCGCTGGTGCGCCACACGCGCGCCGAGCAGTCGCCCGACGTCGTCACCAGCATGCTGAGGACACACAGCCGTCTACAGCTAACTTCACGACTGTGGTAGTCGTCGTACTGACCATACTGTACTTTTTTTTTCATTGCGTTTTTGTTTTTAATTTTTATTTTTAAGTTACACTCTGTATCCTGTTGGGATTAGAAAAATCAATCCAACTAAAAATTGTGGGTTCAATTCCCATTCGAAGGTAATAAATATTCTATAAATACTATTTCCTCTGTCTAGTAACAGTACAAAACGCAGCGTTGATTTCCACTAGCCAACAAACAACACACAATGCCTCGAAAATAAAGCATCAGAGGCAGAGGGAACATAGTGTTAAGACACTATGTTTCCTCTGCCCGCCCTGCAATATATGGGATACAGTGTAAAAATAAAAAATAATAATTTACTAAATTATTTAAATAGCAATAAATAGAATACTAACGTTGAATCATAGCTGAATTTACACCGCAATGCATATTTTTTATGCGCCTGCAAATGTTTCCTGGGCACGGGGCGCGGAGGGGACCCCCCGAGGGACCACACATAGCAGTTCCCTTTGTTGTTGACGGCTGCCATCATCTTGCCTTCCGGATCTATTGCTATGTCTTGAATACTTGTTTCAGCTTCGGGTATCTAACGAGGTAGATTTGAAAATATATTAACTATGTAATGATTCATAAACTTAAAATAATATTTGCATTTATTTGTTTGTTAGCTTTTTAAGCACTTTTCTTACCAGAGAACAGAAATTAAGATAATTAATTCCTTTAAGTGGAAATCGAACTCGCAACTATTGTGTTTATAGGTAAACATTGGGCAGCTGCTGCCCCACAACGGCCTCTTGATAATAACCAACAGGCCGTTGTGGGGTAGAGTATTTTTAAGAAAGTTTATTATGTAACAGATTATTAACTCACATATAAACACTATTTTCACAAAGAATTTTGCTATTTTGTAAAGTTTACCTGCACCTCTTCAACGGTTTTCAAAAGGCCCAGGTTCAAGTCCATATCCATATTACATGTCACAATTTTGCTTAATTTGAAATAATTAAAACTTTATATAATGTTAGAAACATATCACTAGTTAACATAACGTTTAACTTACCAGTTGTTCATTGTGATCAGTCTTCAAATCCCATATATGTATGATACCACTTTGCCCTCCAACCATAATCTGAGATTGGTCAGGATGCAGGACCACTGCATTGACTGGAGCTGGCACTTGAAATATCCGCTGACATTGGAATGCATGACCCATCCTAAAAAAATATTATTAGACTAGTAAAATATGTATGTCAAACATTTTGGAATAAATTTATAAATGTTTTAACACTTTTAAACCATAATTTACTACAGAAAGAAAGATACCTAGATATAAATTAAAGTTTTTGCTTGTAATGGGATTAGAACCTCATGAAAAACATAAAGCGGTAATATGTTCTTATTGAATTAAGCTTAAATAACAATTTTTTTTGTTAATGCTACATTATTTTTAATATTTTTTTTTAACTTTGTTCTGCATAAAGGGAACACTGCATAAAGGGAATCTAGTGTTAAAACATCATTCTCCTCTTTTCATTTAATTTTTGAAGCATTCTGTGTTGAGTGGCTGAACTAACAACACATATAAAGTAGCAACATACCTAATGTCCCAAATTCTAGCTGTACAGTCTTCTCCACCTGTGTACATCCATTGACCATTTTCCTGCAATATTATGAAATGATTATGTTTATACTTTATTTTTTATAAGCAATACAATCTGAAGCAGTATAAAATTGTTTGTTTCTGCATATAGGCAATGAGGACTTAGTACCAATACAGTCAGTTCTCAACTATTGACTGGAATTTGAGATATTATGTGTTGAATGGCAGCGTTCAATACTGCACTTTATCTATAATAAGATTAAGATATGTAATTCCTTGAATGGGGAACACATACCCATTGCATTTATAGAGTCAAATATTGTCCTATGTGCATTATATAAAGTTATATTAATAAAGTTTATGAGTAAAACTACCTGAAAGCCAACTCTTGATACATTCTTTACAACACCTTCGTAATTTAATACAGGGTCTGGATTAGCACTGGCAAGGTCGTACATTCTTATATGTTGATATCCACAGGCAGCTACCATTTGTCCATTTGGACTTATTTCCAAGTCATTTACTTGCTAAAAATAGATATCTTTGTATGTGAATGTAATTCTTATGCAAAAATGATAGAAAAGTTACAAGCAATAAGATACATTATTTTTTGTTATTTGTTATTTAAATATATCATTCCAAACTCATAATGAGACAGTCTCAGACCAATACATGGTTTTTAATTTAGAAACATTTAAATTGATAGGTTTCTTTAATTAATTTCGTGAACTAGTAATAGGAAAGTAAAATTATAATAAATAAAATGATAGTATAGGTTACCGAGTCAGGGTGCTGCATTGTGCGTAAGCACACCCCACTATGGGCTTGCCATAGTTTGATGGTATGATCATATCCTCCTGTTACGAGAGCCACTTGGGAGCCAGCACCCGCGTTTCCTTCCCCAGACATTATTAATTATAATAAGGTCACAGGGCAACTTATTTTTAATATCTAAAACTAAAAGTAAACAATAACAAAATTGAACGAGCACGTTAAAAAATTATTATTATAACATCCTTTCAAATCATTGCCGTTCTATTCGTAAATAGGGGTTTATGTGTTTATATGTAATCTTCTATTCATAGATCACAACCACAAGTATTTTTCATTTACATTAATAAAATTATGTACAAATTCATGCTACGGCAATTGGCATATTTATTTTTTTAAATTTGTCATTTTTGACAGACACTTAAAATTGTTTATGGATGGATAAAAAGTAAACCATGCATAACCAAAAAATATATATAATGTTATAAAAAGAAAACTATTATGTTAAACTGTGTGTAATAAACGTTGTTATTTTAACATTAATTGCTAATTAAGCAAAATATTAACCCTATTAACTATTTAAAAATTACTTTTAATGTAAATATGTCGTTTCTACAATACCAACAGAGGAACGGTACGGTAATATATTTTGAAACTGAAAATTAAATATTTAATAAGGAAATCATAAAAAATTACGATTTCATTATTTAATATTTGATTGTAGACTTATAGGAAATATGTAATAAATAATGATTAAATTTATAGTGCACAATATTTTATCTGTAAAAATTGTCACCATGATATTGAAATAAATAATACGCAACAAAATGGCTATTCTATTCATGAGGCGGCGTCTACGAGATTAATGACAGATAGGCATTTTATTGGATGATATCAACGATTATATAACTGGTAAAGTAAAACAAAAAGCGCATAGAATTTATTATAAGCATTTATTTATGAATTATAATTTTATCAACTAGAATTATTAAAACAACGCCGTCAACAGGTTACGTCACACAGGCTCGTGACGTAGTAAAAATACGGTTATAAAACGTGCTTTTAAAACAATTACAACTGTACATTTCATGGCGGTAAAAAGCCAAGATATAAAACAATTGAAAAAGAATGAATAAAGACTGGTTAAGAAGAATGAAAAGACAAATTGAAAAATAGAATCTTATATGAAATTACTTTATTGAACATGTAAAATCCGTATTGACATGAGGAATGCTAATTCTCATTTACAAAATAACACAAATGTAAAATTTGAGAGACTAATCACATTGAAAACCTACCTATAACTAACTAAAAATACAACATACACATGAATTTCCTAAATTTACTTTGCTCAGCATGGGCTTAAGGCCCAAGCTGTCCACTCTTAGCTTAAAGTTTGGTACCATTAATAAGCATTGAAATTTACAATGAGAGAGGTAGGTTTAATTAACAATAAGCCGTCACATCATTCATGAAATTGTCTCTAATTTTACATGTTGACATGATCCCATCAAAACTATCATGTCCAAAGAGCAAATTATAATTAGCGTAAATTAAACTTATGGCATATCAAATTTAAAGCACAGCTTTACGGCAAAAAAATGTGGTAGACATACAGTTTTGATAAAACCATTTGAGGTACATTTCAAAGGTGAGCATCCAGTAGTCACAGCGAACTTAACGAGGGAGGGCTAACTGTACAATTCCCCAGTGAATACATGCTAACACTTAAACATTATTTTTTTTCAAGGCTTAGAAACCTAGAGACCCTAGCCTGTGGTGAAACTTTCCAAATTCTGCACTCTTCTAACCTATCAACTACTCAATACTACAAAGTAAATTAGTAATTAACACCTGTCATTAAATAATCAACAATTTAATTATGTCGACCAAAAATTCTTTATAAATACAATAATAAATGTGTAATTAATTATTCTTTGAATTATTTTTTTCTAATACTCGTATAAAAATTAAAAACAATGCAATACAGACTTTGGAAAGTCAGTCCCATTTTACTTTGCAATAAATTAAGTCCAAGTAAATTATTCAATATGAACAGAATGCCTATAGATTGGGAGATCATTCGCTTTCTTCCTCTTCCTCCTCACCACCATCTTCATCATCAGACTCGTCCTTCTTCTTCTTTGACTTCTAAACAATAAAATAAAATAGGAACCTTTGTTAAAGAAATAACCATATTTTGTGTAAATAGTCTCTTTAAAAAAAGTGTATATTAAACAATGACATTAAGATAAATATACAAATTATATTCATTAGAACGAAAATGATGCAGATACATACAGCTGGCGCCGCCTTCTTGCCCTTCTTTCCTCTCTTTTGTGCCTTTTTGCCACCACCTTCTCCACCACCTCCATTAGCGTTATATGACTCTAAGTCTTTTGTATATTGTTCCTTGGCTTTAGCAGCCTTTTCCTCCCAAACCTAATCAAAAAATAAATAGTAGGATAATAAACCATGAATAATAACAATAATAAAATGACTTGTAGAAGCTTATACAATCAAATACTAACACTTTTGTCTTTCATGCCTCTCCATATTTCACCTCCTTTTTTGGCTATTTCGGTTACTTTAAGACCGGGATTATCCGCTTTTATTTGTTCTCTTGCACTGTTTAGCCAAAGCATATATGCTGACATAGGACGCTTCGGCTTGTCCGTCATCTTAACTTTTTTCCTAAAAGCAAATAAAGTGTTATTAGCCAAAAATAAGTAAAAAACAGGTTAAGCATCGCAACGCTAATAGATTTCATGGTAACGTGCTTCCACGCGACCACGGTACGTTCCAAGGAAATCATTTTGGCGGGAAACACATTTACGGCATCGTACTAAGACAATATTTACTTAAATAACACAATAATCATTTAACGCATCAAATCGCATTAATATCAAAATAAAATCACATGGTTTTAATGAAATAATCGATTAAATTAGTTATCGCCCCTTATAACGAGTTCACTGGCCTATACTCGAGTCGAACGAGCCATTTTGTTTTCTCATATTGTGTTGAAAATACGCATTATCTAAAGATGACATAATTACCAAATGAATCTAAACTTAATAAACTGTAATTTGTAGAAGAACTGTTTTAGTCGTTCAATGGAAAAGATTCGAGAAATTAATTATTTAAAATAGGGCGTCCTTATACCCACGCGTACTAAGGAAAGTACGACGAAGCCTATGGCCATGTTTGACACGGAATTCCAACGTGGATTAAAACATATTCTAATGAATAATACACTTATAATCAAAATTAAACATATAAAAACACTTTACAATTATTAGAAAATTGATTAGACTTACCTTATGGCAAAAATTTTGAAATGATTTTTGAACTGGTACACAACCAAACTGCAGACGTAGAGAACCAGAAGAAAATGTATGGAGCTCGAAGCAATGTTCCCAGAGCAAGCTAGCTTGGGTTCGTCTCGCGTCGCTACCGAGGTGCCCTCTACATGTCTCGCTATTGGCCGGCTCGCGCAGGTTAGCCAACTGCAGGAAGCGATATCAGCAACTAGCACTACGTATATCCGTGACGTCCTCAATATATCACACACACTAATTTATACCGTAAGACAACCAAATAAAGCTTACTTCTGAATAATCGTTTGAGCTCAGTACAAATTAATCAAAAAAGGTTTTTGATAAATTATAAAGAAAATAACTTAAAATATACAAAAATAACTTACCAGTAAAGTAGGTAATATAAAAACAAATATTTTTTTATATCATTTTTAAAAGATTAATTTAATAAGTATGTCAAAAAGTGGCCCAATCCTCTTTTAGGTTTCCCTTATGAGAGTCTAACAAAATACATCGCGCCGGATTTTAAATGCCGCCAACGTTCATTTCGAAAATGTAAAAAACGCGGCAAACGTGAGCTAGAAAGGGATGCCAATAAAATATAACGTTTGAGATCGCGTTTGTTTACGATTTGATATTTTGAAGGAACTTGAGAAATAGTTTTTATCTCTTGATAAATAAGGGTGTAGTACTTAAGATGTGAGCCATAAAATACATTCTACGATTTTATAACAATAACACAACAAAACACTGGTAAAGCAAAGCAAATATTCGGCGAGAAACATTCAATATGAAACTTTCGAACCCATTTAAATAATATGTAAACTAACACTATATCAATACATAGACAAAATATCGATTATAAAAGCCTTATGTTTGGTAGCTACCACGCAATAATTAGATAATAATTCCTATTTAACAGATCTAACTAACTACTATTACTTAAAAGTCAAAGTTGTAACAATAAAATAAATCAATTCATTATCTAAATCTTAGTGTCACGTAACCTATCTAGTTCCCAAATTAGTAATTTACGAAGGTTCATATGGATGCTTCTAATTTATATTTATTTGATTTCATATAATAATTATCAATGAAACCCATTACCATGTTGAAATGAAATTCAACTCTACATTTCTATTATCTCTACAAAGTGGCGTAGATAAATATCGTAGATATTTACACTATTAAGAAATAGTTGAAAGTTACGAAGCAGTCAACAGATTTGTTCGGCTAATGCTAATGTCCAATATTACGAATGCAGAAAACAGATATTATAAAATAGTTTTAGCGTTTTTCTAAAAATCTAATATTAACAATAACAAGTTCCTAAGTAATTATGATGTTCATATTTCAATTTTTAATGTGTAAAAATAAAAGTTAAATATAAGTAAATGAAATTCTAATACACAGTTCTAATTTAGAACTTTAATATTTATTTTAAGGATCATTGCTCTATAATTTAAAAAGAGCAAAGATCCTTAAAATTAAAATAAACACGTTAAACGAAGAACTATTCTTATTATTCAGTTACAAAAAAAGAAAGGCAAAATTTTGTTTAACCTACAATTTATTTTGTGAAGAGAAGCGATACTATAAGAGAGTTTTAACCGTTATATGGCGGCTGATGCTATGCTACGCCACAACGCCTTCAAAGTTGTTTTTTACATTTATCGTTTCGTTATCGAATAGGGCATTTTGATAATATATTTTTTTAGGTTACAATATAACACATGCTTTCTACTTAACTTAGTTTAGCTTTAAAAAAGGTTTTTTAAAGACTGTAGTTGTACTATATAGTATACTGTATACCAGAATTAAGTTTGAAAACAAATTACATGTTTAATGCATCGATTCTATTTGTATTGTATTTTTTTTATATAACTAGAATGAAAGACTAGATGAGAGAGAGTAAGGAACACTAACTAAACTTTTCTAACTGAACTTTTGTGTGTTTAAAATAGGTATTATAGTAGCAATTTAATATAAAATAAATAATTATCTGTAGGGTATTCTTGAGGTATAATACAAAAATTACGCAAAAAATTATATAAAAAATTTAAAAAGGTTTATACGCGACTGGTCGAAAATATCGTGTAACAATCGTTTTTTTTTCTAATTTGGACAAAGCTGGAATGAAAGTTACTTAAATAAAAAGAATAAAATAAAAAATCATTCAAAAGACCGGTCTAGTTCAAATTTAACGATTTGTAACTTTCACTTCCTCAATTTGGCGAATATGGAAAATATAAACATAATTTTACTTAAGTGCAAACAAATCGATAAAAATATATCCTATACTATTCCAAGCCTATAATTCTTGGTTTTTTTTTAATATATAAAAAATTTAAAAAGGTTACGTATTAATAATACGCGATATTTTTTAAAAATATTCATATTATAATTTGTTTCGTAAATTATTTAAGTACTTTAACAACAAACAGTCATTTTCAGCTTATTAACTCAACGGCGTTACTTAAACTATATAAGCAAAAAAGAATTTGTTAACAAGGCAACCCAATGAAGCTGCATTACCGTTAGAAAGGCAGAACCCAGGTAAATGTTTTTTACTTTGACTTAACGACGGATGTCAAACTAAAATTACAAAGTAATATTTTAGTTATTACAAGAAATTTAAAAAAAATATTTTTGCTTTCTATTATTCTTTTTAAGTGTCCCTCTATCCATTTCAGTCAAAATTACTTAATGTACAGACACAATATTTTTGCTGTCTTATTATATATATAGATAATAGGTTGTATTAATTTAATCAATGAATTTGAGACCGTCGTGGCGCAGTTACGCGAGCGTGTGCCTGTAACGCGACGGTTGTGGTTACGATTCCCACTCGGGGGAATGAACTGTTATTTATTAATATTTTCATTTTTTCGATATGGTACCAAGGAAAAAGCGCGCGCGGCGTTGAGTTTTGCCAATCAACACACAATGCTTCGAATATCTTAACACTAGGTTCCCACTGCCTAGTCTGCGGAATACAAGCGTGAAGCTGCTAAAAAATGTTGTATTAAAGTATCCTACAAATATTATAGATGTGAAATTATCGTTTTGTATAATTTGGTGAGGTATATATATTATCAATAAGTTTAAGCAATTTTACTTTATGAGGATTTTCAAAATATTTTATATATAAAATACGAGAATATAAGGTTTGCGATGGCAGATGGCACCCACGAATTAAAAAATAAGCGTCGAAATTCAATTGTTTTTAATATTATGATTCAGATAACAGATCACAATCTATTGTTATATACAAGGATTCATAAATTTCTAAACCCCAGTAAGTATATCCTTTAAAATACTTCCCAGGAAGACTAAATTTATTGACCACCATTTTACCTTTATAAATAAATGTCATCGTTTAAAAAAATATAATAAAGGAAGTCGTTAAAACTTCTTCCCATGATTGCACCAAAAAACTACGTCATATAACGTCGAGTAAAAAAAGTGCATTGCATTAAATGCACCACATTTTAATAATAATGGCCAACTACAACTATTGTACTATTGTAAACAATTTTACCCTTCGGAGAAAAAGGGCGCGCGGTGGCATCTGTTAGACACTTTCGCGCCATTTTGCACGCCTTGTTCCAACTTTCGACGGTAGAAAAGGTTTTTATTTTAAAGTAACAGGAATTTTCAAAATGGAATATAATTTTTTTTAATTGACTGAGGCCAGCCGTGGCGTAGGGGCATAAATGTGTGAGTGTAAACGCGACCGGTTGTGGGTACGATTCTCACGTTAGGAAATTAAATATTTCATATTTTCATTTTCTTGGCTCTGGTATCGAGTTAAGTTTCGCCACGCAACATACAATGCCTCCGCAATTCGGCGAAAAGTGGGGACCGGAGTACCTTAACACTAGGTTTTTTGCCCTTTGCCTGCTGTGTACAGGATACAACTTGAACCTAATTTATTTATTAATATTTTATTTTAATTTACAGACTAAAGAATTCCTTTTAATTTACTTCGGTATCCTATGGTCAAGCGACATAAAAAAAGTATATTTTTATTTATGTAGGAACTAGCGACCCGCCCGCGGCTTCGCCCGCTTAAACCACAGAATTATTTGCTTAAT
>DWAO01006154.1:0-11160 GCA_018230605.1 Heliconius congener
TTAGGTCATATAAATGCAAGCTAAGCGCTCACATGTACGCGCTTGCTCGTACACTATTCTTTACGAAAAAGATTGATCAAAGAATATTTCAAATTTACTTTTTAAGAGCGGAGCACAGTCGGGCCCTCACGCCCGGCAAGTTCATTCCCAGCGTGGGCGTGGGCATGTTGCCGTGGGGGGGTGAGAGCCACGAGGGAGTCGATATACAGGTATTGGTACTGAAACTGCTATAGTTACTCGGAGAAACACTGGTAGCTTACACTATATTTATCTTTACAAATGCACAAACACTAGTTTGATTTAACAATGATACTTTCCTGTTATCAAAAAATATTATCTATAATTTTACAAATTTAATAAGAACGTTTTTTAAATAATGTTTTTTAGCTTCATGTATTGTCCTGTACATAAAAGGGTAGGCAATAGGAACTCAGTGTTAAGATACTTCATTCCTTGCCTTATTTTTGGAATGTGTGGCAAAACTCAACGCCGCACTACGTGTGACTTGACTCGACGCGCACAGCAGCGCCGGCAGAGGTAACCTGGCAAGCTGGTCCCCGCAGGTCCTGTGCGGGCTCAACTGCGCGTGGGCGCGCGCGCGCGGCGGGCGCGTGCCGGCGGGCGCGCTGGCGGGCGGGCGCTCGGAGGACGGCGAGCTGCTGTACGTGGGGCGCGCGCGCCGCGACGGGCATCTTGTGCCCGGGAAGGTACCCGCTACGCTGTATCCATTATATATCACTATAATAAAGCTACTTCCTAATTATAACTTTATTAATGGTATTTCGTTTAAAGAATTTGAAACCTCGTCATTTTTCTTTTAGATTTACACTCAAATTCTCAATAGTATTTTTTTATTTCATAAGTGAGGACGCTCATTTATTTTTTATTGAAAATTATATTATAATTATATATAATAAAAAATATTATTAATCGATATTCCGATATTAATCGAAATTGGTTTACCCAAATGCTTAAATACAATAGTATACAATTAATCCAATTAATCGAGGTTTCTACTCTAAATGTGCATCAATTTTTCACTGTGTTTTTTATAGGTACAACCCTCACACCGTTGCTGCTACATCCCTTATGGAGAACGAGAGATATCAGTGAAACAATATGAAGTACTCGTCATTCCCAACACGGACGAGAGACCTGTGTATGCGAATCAAAGTGACAGCAACAGTGACAGTTCTTTTGATGTTGTACGCCTAAGCCTAATTAATTAAGTTATATTCGATACGACTAAATGTTATTTAATAAATTTTTTTTTTAGTAAAATAAAATTTGTATTTTATAATATTCTGTTTGTCCGACAATTTCCAACGTTAATACACGATCGATGGATCAACGGTCGTCTATGAGTATTTGTAGTTATTAAATAGAAGGTACAAAAAATTACTTGTGAAATATACTTTCCACAGCTTGTCAAAGTTAATATTAACCACCATCCGAGTGCGTTAGCCAGCTCCCGGCCTGCGGGGATAGCTTTACAATATCAATTTATTTGTACTCTATAAACGTTGTCTGATTATAGTAGACTAATAAAAGAGCAAACATTTATGTAAATATGCAAAACAAATCGATTTAAATGTAGTTAATTCTCGTAATGAGAGTAACCTTATTTACTGTTTTATTTGCGTACATTTTTTAATATGATGTCATTGAGCTACACTGTAACACTTTTAAGGATGATTCTATAATTGTGAAGAAAGGAATTAGGAATTCATATAATATTTTGCCAGTATTTAGCCACGTTGACTGCGGTGTCTGTAAAAGCTACCACAGCTTTAAATTCTGATCCGAGTGCTAGGGAACGGCAGACAAACCAACCACCACCTTCAGACTTTCTCCCTCCCAAAGAGTGCTTACCCGCAGGTTACAACTTGCAGTGGCCAACCTGGAAGTCGCTTAATCGTTTACGGAGCCAGGTTGGCCTATGCAAATTGATCAGGGCAAGATCAGTTAATGGTACAATATAAGAACAGTTCAGTAGAGATGGAAGATACAAGATGGATACGCGGAAAGCGTATTGCTGCTGGTAACAGGGTTAAAGGAACCTTAGCTGCATTGATGAGACGGCGAAACGTCAGCACAGCTGCGCGTTTGGCCGTACACAACGCAGTGTTGGTACCGACGCTGTTATACGGCAGTGGAACGTGGGTATTACAGAAGAAGAATGAAAGCAAAATGAGTGCCATGGATATGCGATCTTTTCGTAGGATACGCAGAGTCAGCTTAACTGATCGAATCCGCAATGAAGAGATACACATAATGGCAAGTACTAGCGAGGAAGAACGATTCAGAAGTGTATTTCAATATATAATATTTAATAGTAATATTTAATAGTGTATTTCAATGTATAACATTTAGAATGTGAAGTTAATAGTGGAGTTCAATCTAAACAATTGATAAATAAAAATAATGGTTTAAATAAAAAATTAACTCAATAAATAACATAAAAAATATATACATACATAATAATAAAACTATTTTTATTTCTTTCATTATCTAGACCCTTGGATTTATTAAAACCAATGAGATGTAAAAGGTAATTTACTAAGCTTCACTATTAATTTAATTGAAAGGCCCTTTTCTCATTCAGTTAGATGTGGCAGTCCCATTCCTCCCTGGCTCTGTGCAGCCTGTCGGGGAAAGAAGCGTTAAGAGTACATAATGGAGATTAAATAACTAAAGATCGTCCTTATTATTCGAGTAACACTTCGTGTTAGTATACAAAATTCTTTATTTGGAAACGTTAAAGAAATAATGTATAGCAAGTCTTTCTCGGGAAAACGCTGAACAGAGCCGAAATAAACTTGTGTCTTCTGTTGAGGCGTCGCTCGACAATGTCTCCTCATGGGGTGAAAGGAACTTAGTTCAGTTCAACCCCCTGAAGACACAAGTTAGCGCGTCAACCGCTAAAAAAATCCTATTTGTCGTATGGCCGATAAATAAAATCGTTGAAGTAGTCTACAGTACCCGTCCACGGTGGGGGTGTATTGTCTGTCTGTCCGCACTGTCCCTGCTCTCGTCTTATCATACACTACCGCACTAATATACGTGCCTGTACGTTGTCGGCGCAGTTAGCCACTATTGGATTGAGTATTATCTTTAATTGTATGTAATTATGTTAGCGGAATTGTCAGTTAAAGTCCACAATGGTACATTTGTGTTGTAGTTATGTAAAATAACACATTTAGCTCTAAATGTCTCTAGGAGGATAGTTCTAACAATAAAATAGAAATACCGTATGTGTTTTTGAAATTTTACGAACATTTATACAATCTGTGGATAAAATATAATATTTATTGCAAATTTCATCAGTTAATATAATAAAAACATCGAAACATTTTTAAAAAATTCTTTAAATATTTCTTTTTAGTCACACGCGGTTTCTTAGCGGGGCAAGCCGACTAGACGGGACCTATTTTTAAGATATTCCGTGATCTTTTAAGACACTTCCGTTCCTCAGTTTCCTTCGAGTCCTAGAGGCATCGCACGTTGAGAGGCGGAACTTAACATTACCCTCTGCCTCTTTTCCAGGGCGAGCTACTGTGTGTGAGTGCGTTTACAGTTGCAGTCTTGTGCCTCTGCGCCACCACGACCTCTTACAAATAGTTAACGCTTTATCAAATGTATTATGAGGCATAAAAGTGTAACATTCAACACGACAACGGCGAAATCCTAATAAGCACACGACGGCGGTAAGAATTTATATAACACGGCCAACGTCACATAAATTCTACAAAAATTGGCTTTTCTATTTTGAAGTTTTGACATTCAGGCGAGATAAAAGAATTTTGTAGTTTATGAAATATAAAATAGTTTATTTATGAACATGAAATAATATTAAAGAGGCCGCCGTGGCGCAGAAACACAAGCGTGTGACTGTGAACACAATGGTTATGGATTCGATTCCCACTTTGAGAAATTAATTATTTAATATTTTTTTCCCTGGCTCTGATAACGAGGCAAAGCGCGGCGTTGAATTTGGCGGAAACTACGGAACAGAAGTGTTTTAATGGAAACGTAGTGCCTTAACTTGAGGTTCCCGGGTTTCCACTGCCAACCCTATTATGGACATTTATTTACCTTTTCATTGTATGACGCTCTTGTCAATTACACAGCATTTTGACGAGCCGGTCGAGCCAAACGAGTCGATGTGAACACTTCCCTTGGTTACGTTGATATTGTTTATTTTATTATTATAAATCTCAATTTTTTTAGTTAAATACTAATAAGTAGATGTTTCATCTCTTTTTAAAATATTTTTCTATTCATACTTAATTTTATACGAACCTGTAAATAATTAAACTAACTTAGACAATGTCTACTAGTCTCTTGTTGACTACGGCTCCAAACTGACTATGACTTTTTACAAATGACAGTAGCTTACTACGGTTACAAGACACCGATCCACCACTCCGCCGTCGGGCCGCAGCCACAGACCGCGCGCCGACCACCAATCGTCCTCGATCCGGGGACGCTACCGGGAACCCTCTACCTTAGGCTCTCCGTTGCGAATCCATCTTAATGATGAATAAAGAATTTTAGATATAATATTAAACTATCGAGATTACAGAAAAGTAATTATGATCAATCACCTTAAAAGTATTAACACAATATACTACCTACACAAAATACAAAAGTTACAAAAATTTTAATTTTATTTGAAAACAAATATTTAGCTTTTGTGGAGCATTTCCATGGTGGTTTATTATGGCATACGCGAATGTGAACACGCAGTCGGAGTGATGAACTTTTGTGGAGCTCGCTGTAACTACTTGTAAAACTGGGCTACTCTTAAGCTTTACTCCTGTCAGTAATTGCTGCGTACAATATCACTGTGGATGCTCAGATAACACACTCCGACAGCTTATGCAGCAGTTATTGGCTAATTAATTCTCATCCTTCACTGTAATATGGGCTACCTAAGCACTAATCTCGTCTTATCGTAGCTACAACTTCACTGGCGCGCCGCCAGCCTGTCTTAAGCACTCATAAACGTTAATTCTTAATGAGGATACGTCTATAGTTCCAACTTCTATTATTCTATAATAATAGATAGCTTAATGCTAAAATAATGTAAGAGAGAACAGGAATGTGTGTTTGTCCTTTATTTTGAATGTAGTAATGAAGGGTATTAACTTTTTCGTTATATTAACTTGTATAGAAATAATAAAAGATACATATATTTTTATAGTAAAAACTCTAAAGATTGTTGGCGAGTCGTGGGTAGTGCCACAAGTATGTGACTGTAAATGCGACCGGTTGTGGGTTCGATCTCTGCTCGAGGTAATATTTAATATTTTTAATTCTTTGCTTTGGTTTCTAAGCAAAGCGTATCGTTTAGTTCCATCACTCTACAAATCTTGCCTTTATAATTCGGCGGGAAATAGAGAACCCTACTGTGTGTGGAATACAGCGTAAATGTCTATCATTGCGGTAATCAACAGCACTTCACGATTATGTAGCCCCGTTAATGTAATACCTACCTATAGATAATTACCTACAGGTATAGGCGGTAGCAGGGAAAAGCAAGATGTGGTAATTAGAGAGTATCGACACTTTTACAAACTAAAAATCAAGTCACATACATCTCTACACCATATAAATATCGGGGCTATATAGGCTGTTCCTATTTATTATGAAGCTGCACAAGTCATTTTCGATGTATGTATAACGACATTTATAAGATGTCACGTTCTTATTACTTTAATAAGCGCAGCAGCCGACGCGAGAAAATGTCATAATGTTAATATTCCTCGAGATTCCCCACCCGGTAACGTTTAGTGTTCACGTCTCCTCTCCTCCTCTTGTTTCGTCTAACACGCTTACCCATCTACCTGATATTATTCTAAAATTGAAACGCTTCTCACGTTCTCAGCTAAAGCGCGTACTTACATACTGCAGCGAAAATTGAGAACGATATTACTAAAAGACACTTTGTGCGAGATGCAGCTCTGTTTGTTTGTAAAAGCCAATTTCAAATGTTGCTTATTTTGTTTGTGGAATACACTTTTGTAGTACTTTTGATAGTTTCTCCTTTTATTTGCTACGTGATTGTACAACGTTTTTGTTACTATTCCGTTATCTTCTTTTGCAGCTTTCGCATTACTTTACACGTGAAATACAATTTCATCTTTAACTCGGTGTTTTTTCTAAATATGATCTCATTATATATATAAATTTAATTAAGATACTTCTGTCTTTCATAATAAAATAAATTTATACTTGACTACTATCAGTGACCGCGTCGGGAGCTACAATGTAAAATAGGTAAATATGACCCACACCTGTAGTCCGTGTAACTTCCCCAAACAGATCAATAGATTTTCGATGAGGATGAAATTAACAAGTTTTGGATGATGTTCATCACGAGAATTAATGGACCTATAATATATGTTATGAGATATATTAATCTCATAAAACAATAAGCTGGTAAGTTGCGGTGCTCAAGTAAAAACCACAAACATCCACGTGCGTTCTGAAATATGAAAATACATTTGTCCCCATAACGCAGGGTAACTCGAAATATAATTAGTTAAAGTATTGTTAACATCCATGCGCACTACTTTTACAGAACTGTAACTACCTAAAGCAGGGAGAAAGTGTAAATAACATTAATCTTGGTTGATTTAATTTGTATTGATACTGGAAGTAATCAGACGACACAGAACGTCTTTGTTCTATTGCGGAGCGTATTTCAGGTATGAATCCCAGTCCGCGTATTTTGTTTGGGCGACGTCAATATTCACGGATGATCGTTTCTTTTGAGCAGTACTTCCCAGACATTCACGGTCGAAGAAACTTGCTAAGCACGTCCTATTTACTAGCTACTCCTCGTCGGCTCGTCATTGTGCTCTAAGGTTTATTTTGTTTATATGTAGCCTACTGTCAGCTTGCGTTGCCGAAAACTGAACACCAGCGGTATATTGCTCGTTACGTTTATCCGGGATTTATCTTCGTTATGACATTCAATATAATATAAGAGGTGATTGTTACCTGTTTGTTATTTAAGGGTATTTATTTTTAGCTTTTCACGTGACGGGTCACCTGATGGTGAATGATCACCGCGGCCCTTTGTAATTATTATTATTAATAGGCAAAATAATATAGTTATTTCAATGAAAAAATACAATGTTTGCTTTTCAACTATCAATGATACAAGGATGTAAGTAAACAATTAGTCGGAGTAACGAAATGCAAACATTTTATTATGTAATGCTCAACATTTATTGAGGTCAGTCGTGGCGTAGCAACACAAGCGTGTGACTGGAAATGCGACAAGCTGTGGCCCACTCGCGGAAATCAAATATTGAATATTTTCTATCTTTCGCTCCCGTAACGAGGCAAAAATTAAGTTCCACCACTCAACACACGATGCCTCCAAAATTTAGCGGAAAGTGGGGAACGGAAGTGTCTTAATGGGAACGGATACCCTACTGTATGCATATGGGAAGGTAAAAAAAATAATATTTATACAATCTGGAATAGTATTAAAATCGTTAATTTTACGAAGGTTTATTTCAACGCAATGAGTGAGGTACACGTTGGTGATGTAGGTGAGCTCGATGAATAGCGATAATTAACAGAGAGAGTTGCATTTGGTTCATAATATAAATGTTTGCTGTTGTATGAAGATAGATGCTGCTGTCCCTCGTTACCTCGAGTGACCAGACGGAGTGCTCTCCGTAATCATTAACTCACAAACATCTCTGACAATGCTCATCACTCGTGCTGTCTGACTGACTCTCGGGACATTTGCATTTTATTTTGATTTTGACTATATAGTTACGTTTAAACATTTTTAAAATGGTATTCTAGTTATCGGAGTTAATAAATAAACTTAATATGTATGTAGTTTCGTTATTAGAATTAATAGATGCCGTCGTGATGCAGTAGCGCAAGCGACTATAAGCGCGATGGTAGTTTTAATGTATTAATATTTTCATTTGTCCACTGTGTTCTTCACTGTCTGACAAAGCGCGGCGTTGAGTTCCGCCACTAAAACACAATGCCTCCAAAATTCAGCAGAAAGTCGGGAACAGAGTGTTTTAAAACTAGGTTTGCCTACTCTGCTATATGCGGAATACAGCGTGAACTTGCGTACAATCTGGAATATATAGTAATTGACTTAAATATGTTTCCTATTTGAGTAAATATTAATCAAAAAATAATGGATACATACATACACATATGTATGTATATTTTTATTTTACAGTTCACACACATACATACATACATACATATATGTATGTGTGTGAACTGTAAAATAAAAATAATAATATTAACTTCACAAAAACTTTTGGGTCGAATAAATATTTTCACAATTTTAACATTAATAGTTTTGTGTGACCGTAGTGGCGCATTATGAACGTTTGATTTATCTGCATTGGCTGAAATCGTTAGGATATATCGTTACGTGTGTAGCAGCCATTCTTTATCTATTTAGCGCGGGGTACACAGCATGGAACTACAAAAAATATTGATGAATTACAAAAAATATGATCACATGTCAAAAAAAATATTTTGACTGACTTTAAAAAATGGATAATGTTCTAATCGACGCCTATATTTTTTTAATTTAAAAATAAACATTTAAAAACCAACGCTATCAGTAGGCGGTACAGTTGGAGGCTTAAGCTTTGATAAAGGTGAATAAATTCTATTGTTAGGTTTTTCAATAATAGACAATCAAACGAAAAAGGACATTGCACTCTTGTAATTTTCAATCTCGTCTGATCTGTTGTCTGAGTTAATAATGAACCGTTCCGTAATATCATCGAGAATGTCCATGACTTTTTTCCCTTTTACTGCTCTAATACATTCTAGTACAATGATAGTGCCAGCTTTATATTTATATTTTAATAAATTGAACATAAAAATTAAATATGTGACGCTGTATGAGACGCGCTGTGACGTCACACCTACTAAAAGTTGCAATGATCAACTCGTGTGTGTGTGGTTTATTTAGTCTCAAGTACTATTTATTCGTTTTTAGTGACTAGAACTTATAGGAAGTAGAAATAATATTTATTACAAAGCAATTTAAATTTTAATAAAATAAATAAATAAATGATTAATAATAATTAACTTAAAAATGCACTACTATATATTAATAATTATTTGAAAAAAGACAGCGATAAATGAGAAAATTGGACTTAATGTAAGCCTTTCCTTTATATTGCGAATAAAGTATGAAAATTTGAGTTAAAAAATATTAAACAAAGATGTGGGTTTTTTAAAAAATACCGTACCTTTTTGGTTCACATTAATTAGGCCTTTGAGAGCTCGAAATTCAGTCCTGAGATTGCAGGAGTTTATCAGTGACAGAACAGAGGTGTCCCGCGGGCGGATGGTACTGTGGAACTCATCGAAGGAAAATACTATACTAGCCACTAAAACCCAGCGGTGACCTCACCACCGAAGTGCACTACGCATATTAATTTTGCTCGCTATTAAGACTTTTTCGTATTACATATTTTCTTTTAGTTTCACACTGTATCCCGCACATGGAAGGATACACAGACGGAATTTACGAACATAGTGAATCAGTTTCCGCAGAATTCTGCAGACATTGCGTGTTGAACTGGTTGCGGAACTCAACGCCGCGCTTTGCCTCGTTGCCGGAAATCAAAATATTGAATATTTTATTACCTCGAGTGGGAATTGGACTCAAAACCCATCGCGTTTAGAGTCACAAGCTTGTACCTCTGCCCGTATTTTTATGTGGGTCGCTAAAAAGCCCTTCATTTTCCTATATTTTTCGCTTTTTCATTTACATATAACAAGTTAATTATTCGTTCCCGTGCCCTATTATGTGAGCAGAATGTAACAACATTCTCATTACTCTTTGAAAAGAGAATGTTGCTTTCCTAAGCCTTTTGTTCCTATTCTGTTCGTGAGAGAAAAGGTTACATTAATATAGGTGTAATATAGGTTCGTTGCAAATAGGAGCTGGCCCAGGTTATTTATCTCATGTTATTAAAAATAACAACTTATTGTTTTCTTATTAAATGTTTAAAGTCAAAATATAAATCGACTGTTCCTCGATTACTTGAACAGTTTTTAATGGAAATAAAAGATTGCCCTACTTGCTCTCGGGAGGACCTATGGAATACAATATTTTATTAATGCTTTGTTTATGATTCCTATCGGGGTCGAATACGTTAAGAAAAGGAAGAATTTTTATCGTTTCCTATAGCTTATTGGCAACGGAAATCAAAGAAAATAAATAATCATAGCTAAAACAAAGTTGAGCTAAGTAAAGATTCAACTTATTGAGTAGATTACTCTTATTATTATAAAAATTTTTAAAATTATTTACTTACATGAAAGATATAAAACAAATGAAAACTTCGTAGGTTAACATATCAATTATAGAACTTAAAAAAACACTCAGCAGAAGTCTTATCTATCTGTCTGTTTGTTTGTTTGTTTGTTTGTTTGTTCGCCAGTCACTCAACAACTACCGGACAGAAATAATGGTTTTTTTGTATGGCAATAGCCTAGAGTCTCTCTGGAGGTAAACCGCGTATTTTGAGACTATAAAGAAAAGAAAACTATCCATTTGTGGTGAAATCTAAAAATTATTAGTCTTAAAAGGTAGGCAAAATTTGGTATCAAAGCGCAAAGAGCTAGAGTAAGAGTAAACTAAGTCTGAATTAAAAATTATTTAGTATATAATTAGTATAAAATACTGAAATCTCGGTGGGCGTGTCAGACTCGCACTTGTCCGATTTTTTTTCAAACATTCAATTGATGAATTGAATGTTTGAAATTTACGGAACTACGAAAATGCAACCTAAGCTTTTAATAATTTTTACATTTTTACATTATATATACGTGATTCAGTGTATTATTTAATTCAGTAGTTTAAGCGGGCGGAGCCGCGAGCGGGTCGCTACTTAATTAATATTATATATACGTACTTTAGGTTGTGAAATATTTTGTAAGAGCAAATAAATATTTAATAATCTGAATATACAAAAGAGACCGCTACCAGTTATTATTAAATAACAATATAAGCCCCAAGTAGTTCCTAAGTAACTTAACGTAGAAGGAAAGCACCAAAAATGTAAATAGAATGAGACGTAACCGAAGTGGAAGTGGAGTGGCATCCACTTGTGGGCGGTTATTGACGTTTATGCATAC
>DWAO01006155.1:0-11159 GCA_018230605.1 Heliconius congener
ATATATATATATATATATATATATATATATATATATATATATTTATTTATTTATACTCGCAATAAAGTCTTGAAATTTGACGGAATACGAAGTGTCTTAATACTAGGAAACATAGTACTGCTCTTCCTGCTTTTGTATATGCGGGGTACAGCGTGAAGATGAAAAAAATAAAAATTCCTTAAATAAAAGTAAATTCAGAACTCTAATCAGGGACAGAAGATTTTGTTTATCATGAGCTTTGGGTATGTGGGGAACTTAATGATGTCCACTATATTTTTTCAATAGATTTTAGGCAACCCAAAGGATTTCAAGCCTGAAATGCTATCCGACGTGGGATATAAAGTCGGAGTTCCGCTCTTGACTAAAATACCGACACAACTACTGTATATACTCAAGGATATACATAATTTTAGGTTAGTTTTCGCTTGTATATATAATGTGGATACAAGTATTCATATCAAACTATTATGTCAGTAAAGTATTTAAAATGATTTATGAATGTTGAAAATTATGTTATTTATGGAACGTAATAAAGAAAATAAGTGGACACTTAAAGACGTTATGAGTCCAGTGGACCTGCATAGAACATTACCGGTAAGTACTCGTATACATTAAATGGAAACGATTTCTCGAGTGGGATTTAAACTCACTACCAAAGTCAAACATTACCGACCAATGCCAAAATTTTTAAAGCATTAATATTTCATCAGTTTCAAGTACACAGTGGCGGGGCGTTGGATCGGATCGCCGGAGAGGAACTCCACTTTGGTATTGTCATAATATATTTCGTATTGCACGTTTGCATTTTTCAAAGAGCTCACGCTGAAACAGTTTCCTTTATAAATTTTTATATCGTATTATGAACTATACCTGTATGTATTGTATGTATATATTACATTGTGTGGCTTTAACTATATTTTGTTTGTTCTTTTAGAATTTGCATGAATAGTAATCATAGGAACATATTTACTTTCAGTTGTCAAATATTAGTTAATTAAAGAAAAATATGAGAATGAGCTATTAATATTATGTATAAATGATTTGGAGAATATAAACTACCTTGGGCTCGATTCCCATTCGGAGGAATGATTTATTTTCATTTTCCATTGTGCTATACGATATTATATATTGTCCAGGCGGTCACCAACTCCCTGTTCTGGGGAGAACAAGACATCTCTTGCACTTGCGCGAGGATGTTCAAGCATTGGTTGGAGTGGGTCGATGTGTTCTTTCCACCTGCTACTAGTTTTGAGTATGTATTCGTTATTTTAGTACTATTAAATGCAATCATAAAAATGCAATGCAATCTTAAGAAATATATATATTTGATTTGACATAACTTGCCATTGGTTGCCCATAAGTTGAGAAGTAATAAAAAATAGATTTTTTAGCTTACCTACATCAAGAAAAACGTATTGATTGACTTTACAAAACAAAAAGAAGATTGTTTTTTTTATTAATTCTAGTTCTTGCATAATAACAATGTTACTGAATAAAATCAATGGAAAAAAAAACTAAATCACAATAACTAATAAAACGCAAGGATGACTTAAGTCCTTGGTGTGCATTATTTAATAAAAGACCATCTCTATCCATATTAGAATTTATTTCTAAATTTCCATTTTTAAGTATTTTTATTAAAAAAATATGGACAGAATTTTGTTCTTTAATTATAATAAAATCAACGCTTCAAGCTAAATCTTCAAGTTAAATCACGCTGTATCCCGCACACAGCAGTGTCTTAACACTCGAGTGGGGATCGAACCCACAACCAGTTCTTGACAAGCCAATTCATGACTAGGATTATAACGTTTCACAGGACAAAATTCTACTACCTGATCCTAGACCAAGGCATAGGTAGCTATGAGAATAGGTTCCTGAAGCCTCTATCAAGCGGCGTGTGGTTCTGGACGGCAGTATCAGGAGTTGCTTGTACAGTACTATTGGGTATTGCTGCTGTGCTAGAAGCAAGAAGCGAGCCTGGATTGTATGCATTTTTTAGCGTTTTTGCTGTTATTTGTCAACAGGGTATGTAAATTTTTAGTTGTAAATGAATATTTAACGAAATGTGATAAGTACGCATAATTTAGACCGTTGATTAATTTAGACCGACAAAACAGTATTTCCATAATATTTAAAATATTTTTATTTTTGTGACTAAAATTCAGATTTTAGACGTTATATCCTGCACTTCCGTTATACACTGCGTTCCCCACTTTCCACCCAGTTCTGGAGCACGTTAAGTGCTGACGCATTTGCGTGTTAAGTGACGGAATTCAACGCCGCGCCTCGACACCCGAGCGAAGAAATAAAAATATAAGTGTAAATAAATATTTCATTTCCTCGAGTAGGGATCGAACTCACAATCAGTCGATTTTACAGTCACTCTTTGTGTGCCTTGTGACTGGCCTCAATATCAATTTTTTCCTGATGTGGTAGACAAAACGGAAATTAGGTGAAAAGTGTAAAATGAAGTGCGTTTAGCACTGAGTTTGCTTTGCCTGTCCCGCTAAAAAAACGGTAAATTCCTAAAGCAAAACAATTTAAATTTATATTTATGTTCTCATATCATTAATTAGCCATGTTAACGTTTTATTTAGTTCTATTTTATCAAAAATTTTATAACATAAAACAACATCTCTTTTTAATAATTCATATGAAAATGCAGCATATTTTATATGGAAATTTCAGAATTATTTTAAAATATTCTATTTCCAGCATATGAAGATGGAGTCAATTTATTTGAAGAAATATCCTCGAGTCAAGGTAAATACATTATATAACGCATATCTATTATATAAGTTATTTTACTTTTCCTCCATATTCTATAATGAAATCGTTTTTTTTTGTTTCACTCCAATTCTCGAATATAACATGTATAAAGACACAGATGACACTATTCAGAAGGCACATTTCTTGGAAAAGTATAAGTGTTTGGTAGCTGGATTTGAAAGCAATCCTATTAAATTACACCCATTACGCATATAGTTTTAGAACAGTTTGTCTTAATATACTGTATATAATGTAGGTCGTCGTCTCATCCTCCTCGTCGTGGGCATAACTAGTATGTTACTATACAACTACTACACGAGCAGCGTAGTGTCGTGGTTGCTGAACGCAGCCGCGCCCACCCTCGCTGATATGGACGCGCTCATCAATAGCGACCTCGAACTGGTCTTTGAAGATATTGGATATACCAGGGGGTGGCTTGATGTACGTATTTATTTTTAGCCTTTAGCTTCACGTTTCCATTTTCCGCATATAGCAGAGTAGGGGCCTAGCACGGAACGAAGTATCTTACACTTCGTTCCTCACTTTCCGCCTAATTCTCGATATAATAATTCTCGAGTATTAAATGGCGGGTTTAAATACCGCGCTTCGCCTTATTAACTGAGCTGGTAATTAAAATATATAATTCCATGTAGAGGGAATTAAACCTACAATCGTCAAGTTTACAGTTGGTTGAATTAATTGCTTGAAATAAGTGGTGTTAAGATATGCTTGATAGCATGAATAGAGAGTGGGTTCGAATCTCGTGGGATATGATAAAACGCAGATAGAATATTGACAATTGTGACCGCACAGTTCAGGAGTTACCTTATTGTGTTAGACGAACTAAAAATTAAAAGAAAAAGACTCGAATGACGTTCTAGATTTTAAATCTTCATGTTTGCATTCTTTTTGTTTTTATTCAATGAATGACACACTTACTTTCTCAACAGTATATTAACAAAACTGCCAAAGATTATATTTAAATGACTGTAATATCCCAGAACCCAGGCTTCTTCTACTACAGTGGCTACAAGAACCCCAAGGAGGACGAGCTCCGGCTGAAGAAGGTGACTCGAGCACGGCGCACAACCGCGTTATTGCAGCCCGCCGCCGCCATCAGCCTTATACGGACTGGGAGTTAGTAGTGTATACATAACAGTATATAGTGACGTGGATTTGTTTGTTTGCTTGTTCATTTATTTGTTTTCTTTCAATTTATATTTCACTTTGTACCATCTACATATTATTTTCATTGACTTTTTATATTCCTACCAACTTTCTTAGAACCAAATATATAGGTACTGCAATTATAAAAAATGAGACAAAAATAAGGTAAACGAACTCCAAAACTAAAAACAAATAATTTAGCGATATTAACTCTAGCTAGCTTTACTCTACTAGCTTTACTCTCATTATTTGACATTTGTAATGTACCCAGCATATGCGTACCACACGGAGCCCTACACCGCCTACCAGGTGATCTCCCGCACGTTCTCAGAGCGCGAGCTGTGCGAGCTCGGCGCCTTGCGGATGCTGGGACCCGACAACGTGTACATATTTGGTCAGAAACGAAGTCCGTATAAACAATTCTTTGTTTGGAGGTTAGTGTTATATGCATATGTATATACATTTTGGGCCAGTCGTGGTGCAGTGGCACGAAGTGTGACTGCAAAAGCGACTGGTTATGGGTTCGATCCCCACTCGAGGAGATGAAATATTTACTTAAACTTATATCTATCTCCATTTCTTCGCTCTGTTGTAGAGGCTAAGCGCGGCGTTGAGTTCTACCACTCAACACGCAATACCTTCAGAATTCAGCAGAAAGTGGGGAACAGAGTGTCTTGACACTAGGTTCCTTCTGCCTACCCGGCTGTGTGCGGGATAAAGGCTGAAGCTGAAAAAAAAATACATTTTATTTCATTTTCACAGTGCATCACGCGTATAGCAGGTTAGTAGTAAAAGAGGCTTGTGTTGAGACACTTCGTTCCCACATTCCGCCGAATTCTGGAGGAATTGCGTATTGAATGACGGAGCTCAACACCGCGCTTTGTCTCGATAATAGAATGAAATTCCTCGAGTGGGAATCACAACCTGACGCGTTTACAGTTGCACGCTTATGCCCCTGCGCAACGACTGGCCTATATGTATATACTCACACATATTTAATTATGCATACAAACCCAAATTTTAATATATTTATAGGTTATTTACTATGTAGGTTATACATATATATACTACTTGTACCTATAAAAAAATGTAATAATCAAATTCTTTAAAGAGCTATTTTAAAGAACATGTACAGTCTGAAATAACAAAATCTTATATATTTTTAAATAAAATAACTTCGCTAATATTGTTTTGTGGCACAGTACAGGCGATTAAGGGGGTTACAGGACAGATTTATCTTTATATCCCACACAATACAAACCGGAAACGTCTACGTTTTCTATATTAAATATAATATTATATTATTATAAAGAAAAATTTCTTTATTTTCTAACTCTCGGTGAAAATTCGTTTATATATAAGGTTCCTCCTTAAGGAACCATGTAGGTTAATTTTAATTTTCAGTAGTTACCTTTACATTGCTTGTCATTTAGTAAAAAGTATTATAGAAAGACAAATAAAATAAAATGATTTACCTAATTTGTCAGAAGAGCTCGTGCCTATCCGACGGAGATCCGGTGAAAATTATTAAGCCCTTTTTCCTTTAAAAAGTGTAAATTCTATTATTATTTACAAAGTAATGAATTATTATTATTTTTGGAACAATCGCATTTATGAATTGTTTGCGATTATAAAATTTTTAATTAATGTTAAATATACAATACTTTTTCAACTTAATAGTTAAGTTATAAGTCATAATATAACCATGATCTAGTTTGAATTGTACTTTGCGGAAATAGAAAGCATTTTAAAAATTTAAACTGTTTTTAAACATTTTTAAAGTGTTATTCCACACTTAGGAAAGAAAAATAATTGCGCCTCCTGAGGCGCGGGTTCGAGTCCCGCTACGTTCAATTTTTTATACGTTTTCTAAATAAGTAAATATAAACTGTCTTCAAAATACCTGCCAGTTACGTATATCTCAAAAACTACTAAACCGAATTTTGATAAAACTTGATCTGTTCCTTACGTTGGAATATAGTGTTTTGGCACTAAATTCTCTGTACCTATAAGCGAGATACAGCTTAAAGTGAAAAAATATTAAAATTTTTAGTCTCTTGCGTCTCCACGAGCGCGGTCACACATCTTTAGCGAGCGCGCGCGTATCTGGTCCACGTCCTACATGCTCAGGAAGAGCACCGCGCGCACTCGCTTTAGGACAGGCGGCGCCGGCGTTCGCGGCGTTAGGTTTCGCTGCGTTGCTGTCTGTTATTATAGCCGTGGTGGAGATTTGGTTTCATAAGTTAGTAGGATTTTGATTATTATTTTTATTAGTAAATTGAAATTGATTGCACATTAGACTGCATATTGTGCCAAGTATGACTGCGATGCCTTCAAAGTCTAATGCTAATATTTCCTTTTTCGTGGTCTGGTTAAAGATATATTGGATAGTTAGTAGGCTAACATCTATCTACTTCGATTAAAGCAAGACATGCCTAAAGAAAACAAAACATGACACTAGACCCAACAAGAAAATAATCGACTCCAAATCGTAGCACAACTCAACATTTATCATAAATACCTAAACCAATAAGGAATGGTCAATTCGTCAATACTTATTCCAGAGCCCAAAACAAAAAGCGAGCCCGCGGAGAGTTCAATAATCGCGCACATAACGCAGAGCGGAGTGATTTTTGTGAAGCATAAAAAAACAATAAAGGAAAAATGCTTGACGCCCGTCAAGGGGCTGGCTGTTTAAAGTTTTAGCACATAACAAGCGTTTAGGTCGCGTTTAAATTTACACTGTTTGGCGGTTTTTGCACTGTTTGGATAGAGAAATTATTATTAGTTAAATATTAGTATATTCATTGACAAATAAATAAAAAACTGTTTATTCAAATAATGTACAATATATATGTATGATTACTATTTACGTACCTATGCTTAGTAGATTCAAGGTTTTCTCTTTTTAAGTTATATTTATGTGTGAATATATATTTTCAAAATTTGAATCTCTTTTATTTATTTCATCATCATCGTTATCACCAGCCTTTTGACTAAGCCTACTATTGGACATGGGTATCTCACAAACATTAGTGCTGCCCGCGATTCGGTGGCTTTCTGTTACTTTGACTAGAAATGTAATAAGTAGTGCGTACATGTTATGCACATATATACACTACATATTCCTGGCAAAGTAATAACAGATAGCAGTTTGATAACTGCATAGATTTTTTAAAATGTATTTACTATATACAAAGATACATAAACTTTAGTTACAAAGTATTCATCCAATTACGTAGTACACTTAGTGTTTGTGAATCGATCTTCACTCGTGCTTATCTTACAAAGCGTGACCATATATAAATAATACAGTGACTTATAATTTCTTATCTCATACTATTGATAAAATAACATGATAAAATATTATAAAAAAAAACAAAATGCTGTTCATCGTTTATAAAAACGCCGTCAGTCTAACACGCACCGGCCACGTCCGTCCCGTCTCACCGTTGAGTAATGGAGGCGCGTCGGCGGGTATCTAAATCGCGCGTTATAAATGACGCGATCAATTCTTGTTTACTCCCGAGGGCCCTCATTGAATGCACTCCCGCTTATTTTAATAGATTGAAGATCACTTAACGTAGAATGATGATATTAGAACGGCTTTTATTGAAAACGTGTCGATACTGCTTAAAGTTATTCAAGATTTTTTATTAAGTTGTTTTGTTGTATTTTTTAAATATTGTGCTGTGTATATATAATTTCTTTATGGAAATTGATGTAATGAGAAATAACTGTGGCCGCCGTGGCGCAGAGGCGCAAGTGTGCTACTGTCGTGGGTTCGATTTCCTATCGAGGGAATAAAATATTTTATATTATCATTTCCTTTCTCACTCAACACACTTGCACTCATGCTTCAGAGTTTAATAATAAACAGCTACACCAAAAATGGTCACATGGATCCGGTTTCTGTATTAGTTAATTGAAAATACTGGTGAAACACATTTGTAATAGTGATAGTTGTTGAAATCTATAACGAAATATAAGAATTAGAAGTATATTGAATTTAAACTTAAATCCCTCCCAATAAATAGTCAGTCCAACTAATAAAAATGTAGTTTAAAACAATAAAATTTGGTTTTACATATAAATTTTTAATAGGAAAAAACTTGAAAGTCATAAAATATTATGATTTGAAATATATTCCTAAAATAACACAAATGTATACCCTTCAAAAGCTTAAAAGCTCGTTTATAGAGGTTGTATGAAATTTTAAGGGACATTATTTTATTTTAGCTTGTCCATAACTAAGTAGATACATTACGGCGGCGCAGTACCTAGTTACTTAAAAGGGAGCAAATAAGCTAGTAAAGTTACACGTAAAATATAAATATCATTACACATTCACACACACACACACACATAATTGAATTTAAAAGTTGAGAGTTAAATTTGATCACAAAAGGTAAAGGTAAGGTAATAGTAGGTAAGTAAGTTAGGTAATAGGTAAGTAGGCTCCTGTAATTATGTGTGTATGTTGGAAGTGAAAGGTACATTGAGTAAAAAATAAAACAGTAAACTAACTTAATAAGTTCTTTCATTTTCACGATTATTAAACATTTTAAATGAAATATTTTAACAGTCTACCCGTGACCACGAACTACTGCAAAGTGTTCGAAACCTCAGGTTTCGAAAATCTTAAATATACGCGATTAATCCGGTTAAAATAGTTTTATTTAAAATGAGTAAATTAACATGATGTTTATAGGCCGTCTACTCTGAATTTAAAAACACGTACCAGTAGGTAAGAATGACACGAAAATAGCACAAGCAAAAAAAAAAGGAAAACGCTGTAAAGGCAGGTTAGATTAGGCAGGTAGATGGAATCCCGGGTGCCAGATGTAAAAATACAACCCATTTGTTAATAAGTCTGCAATATTGTGTATAACTACAATATAATAGACTTATGACCTCTAAAAATCAGCTTCACGCTGTATCCCGCACACAGCAGGGTCGGCAGAGGGAATCTAGCGTTAAGACACTCCGTTCCCCACTTTTGCCGAATTCTGGAGGTATTGCGTGTTGAGTGGCAGATCTCAACGCCGCACTTAGCGCTTTTTTTATGACCTCTAATATAGTTTTTACGCGTATGTACTTAATTTCTTTTTCTTCAGCTTCACAAAATATTTTTAATTGACTTCAATCAAGTCTGCTTAAATGTGTAAATGTAAGTAAATATTGCAACTCTTGTGCAACTTGTGTGCGCACTAAGAAGTTGACTGATCGAGCGATCAGTATACTAAACGACTTTGTACGACGACGATCTTACGTTGTGTATGAAACGACACGTCCTTTATGTTCCGCCTTTAATAAATTGTATTATTTATTAAATATATTTTTTTGCTGGTGCTATTTTTTTCTGTGTTGTTACTTACTCACTGAGTGGCAAATGAAAAGCTGCATGTAATTGTAATTAAACTTTTTTGTACGTGTCTGTAAGTTCAGATTAAGAGTACTCAACCTCGATCGGTGCGGTCTCAACCTCGCAGATTATAAATAAAAACTAATTTACATTTTTGAAAAATGTATATTTAATTATTAATTACAGTTAAAATCTTCTTAACATACTTTTCAAAGGATGAAACATTACTTTTCATATCAACAAACGGCCACCCATCGAAAGGAAGGCTGCTGGCGGCGTTGCTTCAGGCTGTCACTTTACGGTAACAAATCATACAAAAGTTTCTTAATAAAGAAGCAAGGTAAAGCTCAAAATCATTTACAAAGTCGATTACTTACTGACACTATAAATACGTGGTTGGAAATTATTTTGTTTTACACGATAGTCGTATTTAAGTCGGTTGTGGATTCCATATTTAGTGTGTTCAGTGTTTAAACAAATAAAACGTTACTCGCTATGGATCATCAAAGTGCGGCGTTGAGTTACACTATGCAAAAGTTAGAAAATGGGGGATCCTACTACTATATTGCCTGTACCTGCCCTATAAATTGCAGGAAATAGCCAAAAGCTTATTAAAAAAACACAATGAAGTATATAACCAGCTATTTACGGAGCCCTTTCAAGTAAGACGTTTAAAAATGATCAAAAATATTATTAGTACACAGAGACACGTACGAAGAATGCATTTGCATACAAATAGAAGTGTCAGCCGGTTACTTTATATTACTTAGCCGGCACTGCTGTAAGTCTTTGTCGTTCGCTTATATTTTTTCTGTGTTTTACTTCAAGTATGCATATATATTAACAAATTCAAACACATTATAATTTTATTTGTTTCTTTTTTATTTATATATAGTAAAACTTTTCAAATTTTCCAACTCAGTATTATGATCATAGATATAAATCTAAACATATGTTCCATAATAATGAAACATTGCAAACACACCACTATAGTATCAATAAACAATACAAAACGCTCCACCTGTCCCTTACGGAGCAGTATTCAGTGACATAATTGAAATAAAATTTATGACGCATAAAATTTTTACACACCGTCCCTATTGTCAATCGTCACATGGGATTTTGTAACCGCCTGGAAATTAGAGAGACATTTTCCTAGTCTTTTTTATATTATTTTTTACCGGTTTTATCTAATCCGTACGTAGTAGGGTAGTAAAGAGTGTTAAGACACTTTTTTCCAGCATTTTTTTATGTTTGAGACATTATGTATTTAATAGAGGAATTCAACGCCACACTATGAAGCCTACAAAGTTTATCAGAGCGAGAAAATCATAATTCTCCTCGGTGGAAATCGGACCCACAATCATCATATTTACAGTCACATACCGTACCGCTGCGCTACGGCGTATATTCATTGATTTAGTGCAAAAAAACAAAATTTTGCTATAGATATTTGTATAATAAATATATTGAAACGTCGATGTACGAGTATACATTATCGAAACGGACACATTAGGTCATCACAAATTGAATATCGATATGCTAATTTACCGAAAAAGCGCTAATATCCATACTTGTATTAAGTATAGTGTTAAAATTTCATGTTATTCGATTGCTCTGCGAAGGACCCGAGAGAGAGAAACATATTTAGAGTTCTACGCTAATTTTATAATATTGAAGAGGTTGTTTCGTTGAGGGCACTAATCTAAGAAACTACTGGTTCGAAGTGAAAATATATTTTTGGTTAATGATAAATCAAATGTCGAGGAAGGCTATAATAGGCTAATTGTTCATGAAATCTTTTTTTTTTTATGGAAAAGACACGGCAAACGAGCGTTCAGGTCACCTGATGGTA
>DWAO01006156.1:0-11159 GCA_018230605.1 Heliconius congener
GTGGGGAACGGAATGTCTTAACATTAGGTTCCCTCTGCCTACCCTGCTGTGTGCGAGATACAGCGTGAAGCTGATTTGATTTTTTTTTTAATCTAATAAAAGTTTATCAAAATTCTTGCGATACAAAAATTTTATTGTAATATAATAAGAGAGGGTTAACGAAAAATAAATAAAGTTAAAATAAAATAAAAATACAATATCGTTAAACAAAAATATTTATTGCAATAAACTAAATCACTGAATGAATAGAATACGCCTTCCAGCACCTCACACTAAGCATACTCGGGAGCAACATATATAGTCACTCGACACGACACAGATAGGTCCTAAATAAATATAGATATTTACAGTCGCTGTAATGGCAGCCTTAACTTAAACTACAATTACCGTATATGTGAGAAAATCCCGTAACTTTTTAAAATTCATTTCAAACCAAGATATCGCTTCTTCGTCACGTCTAAGTATCCTGAAGACATAGCAAGTTTTTTTTTTGTTTTAAATAAGTACCACCTACGTTATAGTTGGATATTTTATGACTTTAGATTGTTAACCTAGAAACATAAGAGTTTTGATATAATATTGAAAGCTTAGAGGTATGTAAGAGTAAATTAGTCTACATCGTCGGCTTCTGGAGACGCCCTAGGAGCGATTTTGGCAGAGGACGCCGTGCTAGAAACGGGAGGATCACTTTGATTGATTTCCTGCGTCTCACTTCGTCGACGATCTAAGGTCAAGCTATCGACTTTGGCGTTGTCTTTAAGCACTATGTCGTCGTTGGCTCCGCTCGGCAAAATTTTCTCATCGCTGTCGTCGGAAGCCGAACCGCTGCCCCTAATTTTGATATCTACATCTGAAGTTTTTCTTTTGATTTCTTCTATCTTTATAGTATTGTCAACTACAGTCTTGTCTATATTTGCTGCAGCCTCCACAGGGGTGGCTATAGCGCGTTCTTCGTTTTGATTCGTTGTAACGGTTTCTGCTATGGTGTTGGTAGATGCTGAATCTAGTGTTGCCATTCGAGAAGATAATACATCGCCCGTCTGCGTAGTATTAGTCTGCGCGGTTGATACGGACGGCGAGGTCTGTGTTGTGGACTGTACGGTATTCTGAACGGTTTGCGTGGTAGATTGAGTGGTTGGTGGAGTGGCTTGTGTACCGGTACCGGGTGCGTCGTGGTACGCTGCGCCGCTAGCCAACGCAGCGATACCAGCCAGACCCATCATCCCACCCATGCCATGGTGGGTTCGCAGTAAAAGTTGCTGCAACTGCGCTTGCTGTAGTATCACGGGTAACTCGTAATGATGGAAGAAGTACAGCATAGAGTGCTGAAACAAGCCAAAAAAATAACGTTATTCGTAAATATAGATATAAACTTAGAAAATAACTTAAAGTAATACCTAAATGTGAAAATCTAATAATAAAAAAATAATTTATATATAAAAAAAAACTTCAATAGAGCAATTGGCACTGTGTATACTATTAATGTTTGTGGCGCATTATGAGACACGTCTGTCGAAGCTAACTCCCTTGGACAAATAAATGAGCGATTCGTGACAGTACCACGAGATGGTCTGCGTTATTTATTTATTTCTGGGTCAAAGTTCCTTCCCCTCGCGACACCCGACGTAAGTTTTAATTAAGAAACTTGTGACTGCTCCAACTCAACTTTTATTTCAAATTATATTTTCCCAACCCCTCGTTTTGATTTTTTTTTTCGAATTAGAAGTGAATGTAACGGGTTTCGCGACGACATCTCGAGCAGCTTCATGATTTATAGGTTTGAAAGAATCAAGATTAATAAAATTTGTTGTACATAAAATTACATTATTTTAATATAATGTTAAACATCTTAACTAATACAGAATTTCGTTTTAATATTAATTTCGTCCATTTCATTTAACAGTTAAGAAATTTGAATTCAATTTATATAAAAAAAAAAATCTGCTTCACACTGTATCCCGCACACAGCAGGGTAGGCAGAGTGAACCTAGTGTTAAGATACTCTGTTCCCCACTTTCTGCCGAATTCTCGAAGCATTGCGTGTTGAGTGGCAGAAGTCAACGCCGCGCTTCGCCTCGACACCAGAGCGAATAAATGGAAATATAAATTTATGTAAAAATTTTGATATCCTCGAGTGAGGATCGAACCCACAACCAGTCGGGTTTACACTTTGTACCAATGCGACACGACTGGAATCAAATGAAATATTTTTTTTATATACAGACGTCACATATGATTCGAAGCTCCGAAATAGGTTGTTGCACGGCATTAATTAGCACGACCTCTGTAATCTGCTCCATTATCGTTGCCAAATATATAAAAAAAAGGATCAAACGTTTGAATGGTATTTAATGGAGATGTTTCCCCTTTTTTCACATCCATTAATACCGCTTTGAGATTTACCTTTGCCATGTTTGATTGAAAGGAACATGGATAAAAAAAAAACGAAAACTCGAGGTTCTTATCAATTTTCAGATAATTTTTAACAGATTATACCGGCTTTGTACTAATATTATTTGTATATATAAAATAATATTATCGAGACCGTCGTAGCGCAGTGGGACAGGGCCTAATTGTAAGCATTCATTTAATGAATACTTACAATTAGGTTCGATTATCACTCGAGGAAATAACTTTCACGCGTCTTTACTTAATACACAATTCCTTTAAACTAGACAGAAAGTGGAAAACAAAGTGCCATAATACATTTTAACGCCCTTTGTCTGTACTGTTTTATATGTAAAGACAAAAGATATATACAAAAAAAGGTAAGATTTCATAATGTTATAATTCCTTGTCTCATTTGATTTATAATTATATAAACATGTAGATACATCTAGAGGCAATCATGGCACATGGGCACAAGCGTGCGACTGTAAACACGACACGTTGTGAGTTCGATTCCCACATGTGGGAATTAAATATTTAATATTCACATTGAAATGCACACACACGCCACTCACAACACAATGCATTTAGAATTCGGCGGAATGTGTCTTAATGAGAACGGAGTGTCTTAACACTATGTTGCCAGGTTTTCTGCTAGCTCTCCTATGTGCGGGATACAGCGTGAAGCTAAAAAACATCTACACTGTAAAAGCCCTCAAAGCTCGATTATACAGTGTGAGAGTATAATTCGAAAGCTTCATACAACGGTATTCGTTAAGACACTTGAATAAAAAATGTGCAGACAACTTGAGAGTCGGCGAAACTTTCCCAAAGAACGCGAGAACTCTTTGTAATCATAATTTTTTTCCGTAAATTCGTCTTAAACTCTTTACGGGCGGCGGTTTGATTATGCCAAGACGGTGGAAAATTCTCACAAAAACGAATAATATTATTAAAATGATTATTATTTTGATTTAAAATGCAAAGAAAAAACCAGAGTATGCCAACACTCAGAGCTTTCTTCGTACAAACGTCAGATATTTCGTTGAAAAAAAAATAATTAAGTAATCCTGACGTAGACGAAGACGTTTACATAATGTATAAGTTAATAAAATACGAACGTCTCTCTTGTATTTATGTACAGTCTTTAGACAACATGAAAAATACGTAGTTCTAGATTTGTCTACAATAACTATTATAGTATTATTATTATTATTTTTGCGGCATTGCATACTGAGTGGCCGAAATAAATGCAGAACTTTTGCATTGATACCAGAGCGAAGAGATGAAAATATTAATAAATAACCAAGTGGGAATCGAATCCACAACCGTCGCGTTTACAGTCACACGCTTTGTGCCCATGCACTACTATGGCCTCTATCAAAAACTTAACCCACTATATCTATATAAATAGATAGTTAAGTTTTTATTACGTACCAACATAAGAATCAAATCATATAAGTGCTCGAGGAGGGCAAGCCGCAGTTTGCGTAACTAAGTATAAACTACGATTAGTGAGAGATCTAGAAGATTACACCGCTCTGGTGTGCTCTCATCACGGTTCATCCTTGTTTATTTAGGACTACATACAAATTTGCTAGATCATCCGTTAGTCATGTAATTATAGAACAATTTGTTGTACATATATTAATAATTACTATTGTTAAATAAATAAATCGGCGTCACGCTGCATGCCTTTGTGGCAAGGTAATTCCGTTCCCCACTTTTTTTCAATAGTTTTCGAGGCATTTCGTGTTGAGTGGCAAAACTCAACGCCGAGCAAAATATATGAAAATATTAATAATAAATAATTCTTTCCCCCAAGTGGGAATCAAACCCACAGCCGTCGCGTTACAGTCTCACCCTTATGCCTCTGCGTCAAGACGACCTCGATTACTATTTTTGATAATAAATAAATAATCACGATAATACCCATACCCATACATACCTTTCCACTCAACTTAGCTATGAACGAAATCTATCAAGATTTCGGTACTAACTACTAACGTACTATAAAGAAATTTCGGTACTACAAGAACGCTACAGAGACGGTTCAATTTACACTTCTTCCGATTTGAAAAAATATATATGCGCGCCGCTTCTACGGTGAGGAGCTCATGAAATTAGATTTTTATTAATAACCTGACACGCTCGATGATTATAAGATAAGCCCCACTTTGCATTCCGTAGAGTCTCCTTGTTTTCCGACGTCCCCCATCCTGTAATCTGACAGTCTGCCGTTCCCCTTGACGAAACGTATAGCAAAATATTATGTAGAATATTTCAACAACAATATGTATATGTGAAAGAACTAGAATTATAAATTCTAACTTTTATGAAAGAAGACTCTTTTTTATAGTGACCGAAACTTACGACTTCAATAAAAACAACTTTCAATATAATATGGAAGTTAACATTAAAATTATTAATATGTTTACTCAATAAAGAAGAATTCCCCTTCCGATCATCGTAAGATCTGAAGTAAGCTATAGTTAACAATTTAAATTTAATTTGTCTTTTGTCAACAAACAGTATACGTTTATTAAAATAGCTTTCTAAACCGAATATTGTATTGTTCTCTCAGGAGCCGACCGGGCCGTTCGTGGCGTGTTATTGGTTCCGCACCGGAAATCGACCCCCGACTACATCCTGCACGCAGCGAGGCCCACTTCCCCGCTCTATGTTTATACGATTGTTTCTTATACGATAATTGTTTCCTGCTTATAACGATACAATATTGTGACAAGTCGAGTAGATATTGAAAATTGAAAATGGAAATCCTTTTTCAGAGAAATTGTTTAGAAATACAATTCCTTTTTTAGAAATAGAATAATATCTTAAGCTTAGATTTATGAAATTCATTTTACTTTATACTATTGTTTTGCAATATTAATTATTACTACTAGATTAGTACTAGAACAACCCGTCGTATTTCAGCGTGACATAAAAAAACAAAACCAAATATAATTTTACGTGCGACGTATCTACGTATTCCGTGAGGTGACGTGCGTCAAGAGTGCTAAGTCATAATAACGTACGGTACGTGATTTGTTGACAAATGCTCGAGGCCGACGCTGTTCGGATAAGAGGCTTTCTACTTTAGTTTAAAAATAATAACCACGAGGTGGATATATTGCAATGGTGTGCGCAAAATCTCAACATCCCGATCCCCACAGCGACCCCGTGACCCGTCTCATTGTTGGTCTGTCAGCACTATCTTATTTAATATTTGGCCCTTTCTATGCTGAGTGGAGTTTCTGTTAGATATATATATTTACTACGGTTAAATCTTGCTAATAAATTTCAAGAGCTTCATTTTATGATTGTTTAAGAGATTATTAGAATATGTTTTCAGAACATGAAGAGGAAACCAAGTGAAATTCGTATACCATATTTTCCGACAATTTTCTCTCTCTCTCTCTCTCGAACTCAATTTCGAAAACAAAAAAAAATAATCATATCCAACGAACGAACAGTCAACATATTTATACTAAAAAAGTGTGTCGCGAAAATACCAACAATTAAAACGAAAAGTCAACATAATGTTTTTCCAGCTTGTATTAATAACCGCTTCCCGGTAGCTAATATAGAGTTGTACAAACAGTTTGTCCGTCAGGACAGCGCGGCCCGCGGCGGTTGACCGACATCAAAGTGGACTGCGCAAACACCGGGCCGGGGACCGGGGTGACGTGGTGCGAGTGCGTTGTAACGAACCGCGTTTAACGCTTTTTTGATAGTGACTTCAAAATTTGTAATAATATTTTATTATGATTTTATTTGCCTTTGGAAAAATGGTAGTGCATACGATAAAAAATATATATAACTACAGAGAGCAAGGTAATGGAACTGAATGTTTTATATGAAATAAAATATATATTAACTACATTATTTATATTGGATTTTAGTTCAAGTCTAATGGACCACATACATATTTATTTAGTTATTAGCTTGTTACAGCAAATACGCTGCAAGCCATGGAACTCATTATTGCAATCAGATCAAATCAATATAGTGTTAATTGACACTGTTTTCCACTTTCCGGTTAATTTTTCAATATATCCAAACAGCACAAATCAGTTTGGCATCATTCTATATCCCACACATAGCAAGGTAGACTGAAGGCACCTGGGAACCTAGTGGTAAGACAGTCCGTCCTCATTCAAGACCCTTGCGTGTTGAGTGGCAGATTTTAATATATTTAAAATGTTCATTTCCTCGTATTTCCTTTCATTTCGAGTGGTGTCGTGTTTTCAGTTAGTTACACATCTATGCTTCTGCCACACGACTGGCCTCAAAAAATATTACTACACAAGTAAGAAAAAATATTTTCTTATCTTTATCTATCCAAAGATTTATTTACCTTTACATAATTTTAATTAGCAAATACAGAACTATGTTCAGATTTTTTAAATATTATGCCGTTTATAAAAAGTATGTTTACCTGTATGAAGAGCCACGACGTCACGAGGGCAAGGCTACTGTACTGTCCATTGAAGCGGTAGTGGTACGCGTAGAACGAGAAGTGGTAAAGGTAGAAGAATCTGTGGACAAATAGAAAAATTTTAATAATTATTATTTGTTCTTTCTTTTCAGTTTATAGTAGAGTAGGCAAAGTCAGCCCGGTCTTTAAACATACAACTCTCTACTCTCTTCGTCCAAATTATGGAGACATTACATGTACTGTGGCGGAACTCAACACTGCGCTTTACATCGACACACCAGAGTGAAAAAAATAAAATATTAAATATTTCATGTTTTCGAGTGGAAATCGAACCTACGATCTGTCGCGTTTACAATCACACGCTTGTGCCCCTGCGCCACGACTGGCCTGGATTATAATCGAAATTAAAATAAAATTATTAAGTTTAAATAACATTAAAGTGTTGCTTTTTATAACATTTGAATAGTGTATCAATTTATTATACAGAATACGTATATGTACATACATACGTTATATATATATATATATATATATATATATATATATATATATATATATATATATACGTATCTTGTATATATGTATTATCAAAATGTTACCAGAAATATATTTTTAAATAATTTTATAAGGTTTTCCATTATAAGACTAATTTTTAAAAATAAAAAATTAACTGCATATAAAAAAAATGTACACTACTTTTTTATATCTATACTTTTTAAAACATTTGCTTATTACTAGGTATAGTTAAAGAAACTTATATAACAATGCTATCGTAGAGTTTATTTCAAACAATACGATATTTTATATTGGGGGTGACTTCATAAGTACTGTAAGTATTCTGTGCAACGATTTTATTTTTCCCATAGCATAAATAACTTCGAAGAGACCGGCGAGCAAGTTATGCTATAAAGCAGACGTATCTAGTTACTTGGAGCAACAAGTACCGTCGGCCGCGGGGTGGACACGAGAACATATTGAACCACCCCTTTGTCGGTGATATTAGCCTTAAGATATTAAAATCTTTTTGAACAATGTTTCAATGTAATTTTATTTTAAAATTAATTATTGTAATGATTATTTTAGTTTCAGTTTTTTTTTCTTATTTATAAATATTATTAAAACAAAGTACTAATGTAACAGTATTTCTTTTTATAAATGATTCCTTTCCAAGTTATATTGTTGAAAATATGCAATTTCTATCGTTACCGTACTGCATTGTTTTTTTTTCAACTTACTCCACGTATCCGCAGCAAGCGGGGACAAAGTGTCAAGACATTCCGTTCTCTGCTTTTAGCCCGAATCAGGGAAAATATAGTGGCAGAACTCTATCAGAACAGAGAAGTTAAAATAATAATAATTAATAGTCCGAGAGAGATCAAATCTACAACCACAATGATTCAAACGTTCCATTGCCCTAGGTGGCCTTTAGGAAGGAATAAAAATGTGTATCTAGAAATATGTAACAATATATACAAAACATCAAACCGATCATCGAAACTACAAATTAAGAAAACAGTTTGTCAGAAATATCGAAATATCAACAACAGGCCAATTCTTGCCTTCTACGATACAACCATTAGCTTCGTTATCTCCTTATTTCGGTGTATAAATTCTCGATGTACAACGCGTCGAGGAGCGGAAAAAGGGGAAACGTCACCTCGTTATCTGAAAAGGTTGCAATTTTATTTGAAATCGATATTCACTGAGATATACACATTTCTCTTCTCTATGCGAGTGTGAAAGGATGTCCTTTTGTGGGGGGGCTCCTTTGTCGGTCTTTCAAGTTGTTAAGAAGGTGTTGCTTCTTTATGAGTCATAAGCGGCAACAGCTTACGCCTTATTACATGATTTTTATGGAAATGTCTTCTAATTTATTTTGACTTTATTCGGGATTGTGTACAATATATGCATCTTTTAAGTATTAAAATTGAAGTTTGTCTTAATTAATTGCCTTTCTCCCGTTAGTATGACAAAGACCCTCGGTTCTCCCACTGTGAGACATGCAATATGGAGGCGAATCGCTAAGTGGAAAAACGGAGAATTTTAACCCTATGTTCTGTCGTTTTGCTATATAGTAGATACGGGATATGCATGTAGCTAAAAAATAAATTAATTAATTAACGTTAATCAACAGTAACATAACGTAACGTAAAGCCACATTCACATGTGAGTGCAGTCGTAATTGTATTTATCAGGCATTAAAACTTTCGTGCTTTAAGCCGTTGTGATGAAAATGACACCTGAAATCTGGTTGTTTACTGTGAACCTAGAAGAAAAGACAATAACTTTTTTTAAATTCGAAGTGGACATACACGTCTAAATAACACCAAGGAAACGCTACCTAAATGAAACTATACTAATAATACAAAAACAAATCATATTATTATTATTATAATTAAGCCACACGCACCGAGGTGACTGACTGACGCGCGGTGAACAAACGTACGTGCGTATTCGAACGTTGAACAGTCGCTAATTAGTTCGAGATTAATCCGCGTATCCTCGCCAGCGTGTAAACATGTCACGGTGGGCGGTGATGCGTCTGAATCAATACTTGTGTACGCGTAACGATGTAAGTCAAGTGTGCTCCTTATAATATTATGTTCGCTTTGGCACCAAAGCAAAAGCTCAGCGTTGAGTTTCACCACTCAACACGCAATCCTTGAAAAAATTGGCGGAAAGTAAGGAACGAAATGTCTTAACACTAAGTTCCCTCTGCCTTCCATGCTGTATGCGGGAATTAGCCTGAAGCTGATCAAAAAAATTGATAGTATTATTATGTTCCTAATGAAGATGGCCTCAAGAATAATTATGATATGATCCTTGACGTCGTGACTGTAAACGCGATGGTTGTGGGTTCGATTCTTTCTCGGGGAAACGAAATATTAAATAATTTCATTTCCTCGCTCTGGTAAAGAGGTAAAGCGCAGCGTTTGAGCTCCGCTACAAAACACGCATGGATTCGAGAATTCGACGGGAAATAGAGAACGGAAGTATCACAATGCGAACGGAGTATCTTTACACTAGGTTTCCAGGTTTCCTCTGCTATTTTTAAAAAAAATGATAAAACATCCTTTTTCAATGTTTTTTTTATTTATATTTTATAAAAGAATTTCACGATTCATTCATTGAACAACAGCTTAGTCTTGGACCACAAAGACGATATTCTTTGTAAAACATTTTAGAGAATCGTTTTATCTTTTATATTTTTCTAAAACCCCCAAAAGGAAAATGGACAAAAGATGAAACGAGGTGCTAATGTATTCTGAGAGGCTATTTGTACAGCATTTGAAGAGATAAAAAGACCACTGCATAAAATAGTTCTTAAGCAACAATTTCGCGGACAGATCGCTTCCCGAATAATTTAAGAGGGGGGGAGGGGTGCCAGAGGTGATTTTGTCCTTCTAAGCGGCTTCCGAGGCGTCGAGCCTTTAAGACATCAAACAAACACTACCTGCGCATTAAACATACGTGGAAGCAAAAAAGAAAGCGGTGTTCTCTTAATGCTATTTGACACATTAATATTTTATATGAAGCTTTATAAACAAATCACATACTGAGGGATACTTTTTTAAATATGATTTGAACTGTAATAATATTATTTCTACAAAAAGATTTATAAACTTTTATACTTAGTGATTTTTTCGCTCAGAGCAGGGTTGGCAGAGAGAAGATCTAGTGTTAAGACACTCCATTTTCGACTGTTCAGGAAATTAACAAAATTTAAACCACCACAAAAGTCGCCTTTACAGTCAGATGCTACACTTCATTCCATAACGGCCTCAATTATATTAATTATAGTTAATTATGCAAATTAAATTTAAATTAAAAAATATATATTAATTGCTAATCACCATTCTACATTTGACAACTGCAACAGACACAGAGATAAAAAGAAGGTTAATCATAAAACGCGACACCATAAGCTCAATATATAAAAAAAAATATCAAAATCGAATGCCCATTTACAATTTCCCTTATTACATCAAAAATTATTCAGAAGCGAACGAGAGGGGCGAAAGAGAATCCCGTTGAACTAACTCTGTGCGAAATCACTCTCGCCTCGGCCTTTGATCTCCTTCAGGGCGCCAAAGGAATGTTATTCTGTAAAAACATGCAAATTCGATAAAGTATAACACAATATTACGGGCCAGCTGCCGTCGCGACGCTCCACAATGCTGCGAGCGTCCGACGCTTTGAATATTATTTGTCCCGATACCGGAGAGTATTTTGTAGCGGCTAACATACGATAATATATTCTATATAATCTCTTATATATATATATATATATATATTTTATGGAAAAGACACGGCAAACGAGCGTGCGGGT
>DWAO01006157.1:0-11159 GCA_018230605.1 Heliconius congener
AAGTAAATATTTCATCTCCTCGAGTGGGGATCGAACCCACAACCAGTCGGTTTTAGTCACACTTGCCGCTGCGCCACGACTGGCCTCAAGATCTATAATAATTAGTTACAATTTAATAATTCTGCAAAACTATAGCAATACATGCATACCCTTGACTGTATGGTGAAGGTGGCTGAGCTGGTGGTGTAGGACACTCAGGTGGGGCATCGCCAGTACGCTTTCCGGCCGCCATCAGAGCGACCTGCTGTGTAATAGGCTGGTTACGGGCCAAATTCCGATATGCTGCTATTTGCGCCCTGAATGAAAACAAAAATTGTGTATTATCTACATTAAATGAGCCCAAAATGCATATTATATACTTCAAAACTAGCTCACTCACTTTAACTGACTCAACTGAGTGTTTGAAAACAGCCCCTTATTAGGATCTTGAGGGTTACTGCGAGCGCGAATAGCTACCAGCTGAGAGTATCGTGGATCATCTTGTAATCCTTTCTCTTCCATGGAATCTATAGCTCGCTGTAAGGCGTTGAGATTATCAGGGCCCGTAGCGGATAGAGAACCCTGCATTGGTGACGACGATGGGGCTCCATTGGCTGACGTCGAGGGTGGCGGTGCTGAACCGTGGGGAGGTGTTTGAGCAGCAGGAGGTTGTGCGGGGCCAGCTCCAGGTGCTTGACCTGCAGGTGGAGTCGGCGCCCCGCCGGGCGACGGCGCTGCATGGGAGTAACCACTCTGCGATGGAATCATACCATGATGCGGCGGCATCGGCGGCATACCCTGAGGGTGCCCTCCGTGCGGTGGCGGACCCGATAAAGGCAAAGGCACGCCTGAGGAGCCAGGTGGGCCCTGTGGCCCATTTCCGGGTGTAGGACCGCCAGCCATTGCCATAGCTCCCTGTGAAAATTAAATCGCCAAATAAAAATAGGGTAATAAACACATTTCGATATAATAATTTTAAATTATTATAACATTTTTTTTTAAACTATAAATATATTTTCTTTACTATTTAAATAGATAAACATATGCATAAAAATAATTATTTTTCAATTATTATTTTTTATAAATTTGTTTATCCATTTTTAATACATATAAAAAAAAATATATATTAATAGTAAAAATAATATCATACCTATAATTTGTTGTAATTAAGACAACAATTTTACAGCATGGCCATATTGAAAATGATACTTTTAAGTTTATTTATTGTTAATATTTTAGATCATTTTCTTATTGCAAACAGTATGGAAAATTATACATTCTATGAAGTGACGGCGTTTAATCCACACGAAAGACAAATATTATATTTTATGCATATTAAGAGACCATCAACTACTTACATCAATGGTGTGTCAAATGAAGCTGCCATACCTATAGACATTATTGTACACAATAGTGCTACTCAAAAGTTTGAAGCAAAACTTGAGTCTGATGGCATACAATACAATTTAATTTCGTTTATTTCTGAGTAAGACTTAAAATATTATTATACTTTCATGTTTATAAAACACAGCAGCTTTTCACATTAACATTTAATAAAACTATTTTTTTTATCACCTTCTTACTGTATCCCGCACACAGTAAGGTAGGCAGAAGGAACCTAGTGTAAGACACATTCTCCACTTCTGTCGAATTCTAGAGGAACATTGCGTGTGGCCTCCAGTGACCAGTTGCGTATACAGTGATACACTTGTACCCCATGACTGGCCTTTATATTAATTTAAATACATTTTTTAATCTTAATATATTTTTAGGAGGCAGTTGAAGGCTAAAAAAATGTTCACTGAAAATGTTAATATATCACAACATTTTTACAACTGGCAAATTATTCTTAAGTGGCTTGAGACTAAAGAAAACAAAAGTGGCATGTTCCAAAAAATTGTTATTGCCAAAACATATGAAGGCAGAGATATATTTTTTTTGAAGATATCTCAAGGGGGAAAGAAACCAGCTGTATTTTTAGTTGGAGGAGAAGATGGCTTGGATTGGATATCGTCATCACTAATTTTAAATTTGCTCTCAGAATTTGTTGATAATTCAAACTTCAAAAATCTTTTAAATATCTTTGACTTTTACCTCCTGCCTATTCTGAATCCTGATGGGTTTGTCTACACCAAGTATAAGGTTAATATCAACCTATAACTACTATTATAGTTTAATAAAAAAACAACAATTTAACATGTAAATGAATTAATTTACTCTCAGGATAGACTATGGTCCAAGAATCGAAGAGAAATTTATCCTAAAATAATATGTGCAGACGACAATATTGCAGTAGGCGTAAATATTGCAAGGAACTGGTTTTGGGAGAAACCTTCAAAAAGTAAGAAATTTTATCATTCATGCTGTATGCCACATGTGAGACAGAGAAAACCTAGTGTTCAGACACTCCATCCCTAGTGCACCACCCAACTCAACATCTCACTTTGTCTTATTACCACAGGAATGTAAAAATAATAATACTTAGGCCCAAGTGGGAATAAAGCCAACATTTACAATCACGTTTTGCCTCTGCATCATGACAGCCTCATGAATAAACATTGTTAATAACATTTTTAAAATGGTATGTATAGTAATGGTACTTGAACCAATAATGAAAAACTAAGTTTTTTTTAATAAAATTTTGTGATAGAAAAGAAAAAGTCCCTAATATAATAGAAAATAAATATATTTTAGCTTTAGGTGAAGAATGCAATTCTATTTATATGGGTCATAAGCCATTATCAGAAGAGGAGACACTGTCACTATCATATGTATTAAATAGTCTTGCTCAAGATATGATGGCATTTATTAACATAAGAGGGTTTGGAAGGTATATGACAATCCCCTATGGAAATGTCAATATCCAATCAAATAACTATGATATTGTAGTAAGTTTTTTTGTATAGGTGAAGGCAATTTTTAACTGGATCCTTTTTAGGTTTTTAACATGCATTCGATTTTAGATCTTTTTACCGTACAATCTTCTTAGTGTCTTCTCCACACAACATAACATTCACTAAGTGATAAGTGTTCAACTGGCACACTTGGAACACCATACTCAAAGAACCCTCCATACCAAGTTCAAAGTTTATATAAAAAAAATTCTACAATTTTTTACATCATTTTAGTAAAATTAAGATTAAGTTACATCTAAAGGTAAAGAAATAATAAGAATTGCTGATAAATCCTTATTACCGAGATTTTATCTATTTTGTTAAAGATAAAATTAAAATTCTGTAATGTGATAGATGTGGGTTCTATCAGCACTTGGGGGGAAAGAATTATTTTCATTTCCTTACACTGGCAAGACAAGGAGTAGTTGAGTTTCAACATTAAGTATATCTAATTTGGGAGAAAACTGAAGTGGAACATATTGACTCTAGATTCTTTCTTTTTGCTCTAGTTCTAGTTGCAAAAAATTTGCTAGTTTAAACTCTAAGTAATGAATGCATTATATTTATACAGAGAGAAATACTGAAGTTTACAGCTTACAAAGTCTATAAAAAATACAATGTAACTTATTACGTAGCAGGAACATCTTCAATTTTTTGTAAGTTTTCAACCTTAAGTTAAAGTTTTGCTGTCTTACATATTTTAAATTAATTTCTTTTATCATAATAATAGTATATATTTTAATATATTATATCAGTTCATTTTGCAAGGATTGAGGTAAAATGCCCTAACCATGTTTCAATGCTAGGTTAGTTTCTCACAGAATAATAGAAAGTTCAAATAATCATGGTTTCTAAAATGTATAATATTAAAATATACACAGTTAAAATTGTAAAGAGTGTCATTTAAAATAAATTGTAACATCTTTTTGGACCATACAAACAAAATATTTATGGTTATTGTTTCAGACAATTTTTCTGGAAATATTGCAGATTGGATTAAGTTCAAATTAAATACACCAATTGTGTATACTTTATATTTAGAAAATACTAGCACCTTGTTACCTTTGCCTCAACAAATAGAGCAACTTGGAAAACATTTTTTTACAATTTTAAATGAGTCACTGCTAATGTCCTATGACATCTACCATCCGTTATTTAATAGTAAAAGTATCTTTAAATTGAACATAACACTTACAATTGCTATTGTTTTTACACATAGATTGATTTCAATGATATAATAAAACTAGTTTACTAATATCATATTAGTAAATTAATCTTAATCCCTATTAATATTAGTATTTTTAACAACAAATGTACTAAAACAACTAGTAGTACCTAAAAGTATGTGGTCTGTATCTCTGTATATAGTAATAAATGGTAATTGTTTTATATACCAATATATTTTATATTTAACAATAGTTTAAAAATAAAAATTAAAGTAAATTTTAATTACCTGGTTTTGGGGCATATGTCCTATTTGATGTTGCATATATCCATGAGGACCTTGTCCAGGAATATTTGGATGCTGAGGATTATTGGGAATACTGGAGTGACCATTAGGTCCAGATGGATGGGAACCAGTGGCACCTAATGGATGGCCTGGTGGCCCTGGCATATGCGGTCCAACCATATGAGGAGGCATTTGATGACCACTAGGCGGCATTCCTGGATGTTGCTGTGGGACTCCAGGTGGACCATTAGTGTTAGACGCAATAGTATGTGGTGGACCGGTTGAAGGCATATGGTTTTGCATTGGTGGCTGAACAGAGCCAGGCGGGTGTGATGGAGGGGGGCCATTTACATGTTGCTGATTATAAGGGCTATGAGGCGACTGTGGCGGAGCCGGACTCTGTGTTGGAGGACCCATAGGGCTAGGTGCCTGCGGTGGAGGCATAGGGCTACTTTGAGGGGATGGACTCGCCATTTTCTATCCTTTATATTTGTTTTTATTAAATCATATCTTGATTTCCCAGTCTAAAGAATAATCACTGTACACAAACTTTCAATTCACTTATGGCGGAATTCATTAGCGGCATCAATTAAACAGAGAAACAATCACATAAAATTTCATAATTAGTGTTTAATATTTAATAGCACATATTATGAATAAGAATATAAATAGAAAACTAAATGCACCACAAATACAAGCAGGTTGATATACGATTAATCCAAAGACTAAAAACGCTTTGGAAAATCACAAAAAAGAATTATTGAGGTCGAATAACAACTTGAAATTTTTTATCTGTTGAATTTGTCACAAGTTACAGATTAAAGAAAAAAAGATATCGTTGAATAGTTATATATTCTTGATTGAAAATGTAAATTTATTTCTTTAAATTAAAAAATGTTTGCTTCACGTTGTATCCCACAGGTTGCAGATTAGGCAGAGAGAATCTGATCTCATGTAATATGTATATATTCCCCACTTTCCGCCGAATTTTCATTGTATGTCGAGTAGCGAAACTCAAAGCCTCACTTAGACTGGTTGTTGCCAGAGTGAGAAAATAAAAATATTAAATATTTAATTTCTCGGAGTAGAAATCGAACCCACAACCACCGCTCTTACAGTCACACCGCACACGTTGTTGTAACTGCGCCACGACATCCTCAAATCATGATTCACGATACAAACTAGATCGGTATGCAGAAAGAAATGCTGTCATTCGAAAAGTCTAGTAAATAAATGTTTGTAAAACTGATGCGATTAAAAATGATTTGGGAGTTTTTAAATTTTGCATATTTACTTTTTATCCATGAAATTTATTTTTCTACAATTTAAATATTTACATCTAAATTTTTATAAATATAATTTCTCGTCACAAAAGGTTAATTAAAAATATAACTTTATTACCGTCTTACATAATTCAATAAAAATTATAATAAATGTTTTGCATTTATTATAATTTTTATTGCAAGCTCAGGTTGTCGCATCTGTCTTTATAGACTATTAATTCAAGAGACACTTTAATAAGCGGACGTTCCTATGCCTTCGTTTAAAGTTATTGTCGGGCTACATGGCAAAAAACTTTTAAAAATATGTAGATAAAATTGATTTATTTTCATTATTAACTTGTTTTTATATTGCAATAATATATTGTTGAAACATTTGCTAAGAAGGAGACAGTGCCGAAACTCGGCAAGCGTGTAAACATAGCGTAAAAGCTTAAAGCTTCGTTCTGTCAACTTCAAAACTAAACTTTAAAGCACTCAAACGATTTTTAATGTAAACGTTTATAAAAAATTCAATATATAAATGAAGAATTAAATAATTCTATCTTTTACATAAACATGCTTAATAAGCAACATATTAAAATTTGATTTTTGTTTGAGAAAATGTGAAATATTTTGCTATAAGTAGGTACACTTAAGTAGACGTTATACTACTGCCGGTGCGGCAATTAAGATGGACGAGGATGATGAATACGTTGAGAATCATTGGACGTACATTACTTTATGTGGTGAACCTACTTTATATGAAGGGCTTCGATTTGCAAAAGACTTAATATTGGCAAATTTGTGCCTACGCATCATTATACAGTATGTGCCTATGCCTCATAATGTACGACACAGTCTATCTCTTGTATTAGGAAGTTTTCTTCTTTACTACAATATTGGCTGGGCGTTTATTTGGATACTGGGACTAACCATTGGTGCCTATGTGTTTATCATATCTATATCTATATTCACAAAAAAATTAAGAGGATTTTTTATTTCTTTTTGTGTTATTTCGTTTTTGCTATTATGTGAGATATATATTGTTAACCCTAAAATGTGGCAGCAAATAAGAGGTATACAAATGATAGCAGCAATGAAAATAATTTCTTTGGCAATTGAATTAGACAGAGACTTATTTAAAGGAATTTTAAATCCCGTTGAATTTGGTGGGTATTTACTTTGTCCTGCTAATTGTATTCTAGGCCCGTGGATATCTTTTCATACTTATAATCAATACCTGCATGTTAAATTTTTGTCAAGAAGATGGATTAAAATAATTTTATATAATCTTGTGATTTCAATGGTTTATTTAGTGTTGTCAAATTGTATAGTGCCTTGGTATATTGATGATGATGTCACAAAGTGGCTAGTTGCCTACCGGGATGCTCAAGCTTTCAGAATGTCTCATTATTTTGTATCAAGTATGTCAATAGTGTCAATGACAAGTGCTGGTTTTGGATTAACAAATGATTGCCACTCAGAAATCCAGGTAACAAAACCATTTTATATAGAACTCCCGCGATCCCTTGTTCAAGTAGTTATTTTTTGGAACATACCAATGCACCAATGGCTAAAAAATTATGTATTTAAGACATGTCAGCCATATGGACAGTTTCTTTCAATACTTACAACTTATGCAGTATCATCTTTACTTCATGGTTTTAACTTCCAATTTTCTGCCGTACTGCTCAGCATTGGAACATTTTCATATGTAGAATACAACTTTCGTTATAAAGTAGCATCAGCATTAGAAGTTTGTTGTTTAGCTAATCCATGTGTGAAGCAATGTGATCATCGATATAAAAAAAATAGTATTCTTGCAATTTTTTTAAATATACTATTTTCATTTTTAACAATCATACATTTGGCTTATCTTGGAGTTATGTTTGAGGCATCTTTTTCTGTTCAAGAATCAGGTTATTCATTTTATCATACTATTAACAAATGGGAAAATCTCAATTACTTTAGTCATGGCTTAGCTGCTTTTATGTATGTTATTCATATAATGATGTGATTATATTATGTTGGAAAAATTAAAGTTTTTATAAAAGGTAAATTTTGTGACTTTTAACTTGATCTCAATAAATGTTATGAATATGTTAATGAAATCCATAAAATTATCAATAAAGCCAATCAATAAATAATAGCTTTTCAAGATTTTAATACATTATATTTTAAATAGAAATGTCATTTTTTTTAAGCAGTATATATGTTCAAATTTATGAAATTCCAGCACCTTATGTTATAATGTATAAGTTTTTAAAATTTATATTATAATAAATATTGTTGCTTTGGTGGCAAAGAGACACAAGCTACTACATTTAATTACAACTAACTGAGGTACATGGTTTAAATTGTGACTCTCTTTACCACCAAGGCGACAATATTTCAAACTATAGCTTGTAAGAAATGTCATCATGTGATAACTGAATTTTGTATTTAATTATGATTCTTTAAGGGTTAAGGCATAGACTTCCCCCTTAGTTGTTATAAAATTATTATTTCTATGAAATATTAGAGTATTTGAATCTCATAAAAATCTGTAATAATACTTTTTATGATTTTGAGCATATATATATTATGAATAAAATATTTGATAAATCTATGCACAATATAACTTATAAACAGCTCAATAATGGCTTACATTTTTGTTTAATAAAAAAACATTCAAATGTAAATATGGTAAATTATATATATAAAAAAAACACTTTTTTTATTACATATTGTAATATAATCAGAAGTGACTTATGTATTATCAAATAATTATTAAAATAAAAACTCTGGTAATTAAAAGAATACTTACTTTAAGTATAAAATTGAATAAATTTTATGTACTTCCAATTCTGAATTATATATTTTTTTCTTTTTAAAAACCTCTTTACAACAACTGTAACATAATTTAACTGCCAAATTGATGAAAATTAAAGAATGAATATTTATTTATATATTTTATTTCAAAACCAAATAATTCCATCATTTGTTACAGTAAATTTAAGCTCAAATCTTTTATGAAGTGTTTTAATAATAACGTAATGTGGTTGATTATCCTTATATACAATCTCTATTTTGTACTTACTTTGTACATCACTTGTATCTTTTGTACTAATACCATAGTTTTCTACTGTGTCTTTATTACTACCAAAATATTTCGGTCTTGTATAGAAAATCGTCACTTTAAAATCTTTTATGGTTTTTTTAATAAGATCTAGGATGTTCTTTAAATATGTATCCATTTTCGCAATTTTATAATGTTGTTCACACCAATAAAATGCAGTAATCGTGTCAAAAACAAGAAGTGTAATATTAGGATATTTCATTAATACATTTTCTATATTTTGAATGGTAATATAATATTGAGTTGGATCATAGATGTTATGTATGTAGACTTTTTTGATCATAGAATCTATCAATGAGTCAATACTAGTAACAGAGTTTAGACTAGTACTTTTTAGCATTTGGTTTTCAAGTTTATTTCTTAATATTTTCAAAACATAATCCAAATCTAAATTTCCATCAGTGTCAAAAATAATAACACTACCATCTGTTCCATTTAATTCAGAGTGGATTAAAACCTGACATATTAGATCAACAAGAATACATGTCGTGCTATATTCACTATATAATTCAATAAAATCTCCAAATTCAGGACCATTTCCAAATACTTTTGGATAAAAGTTTTCTAAACTAGATTTTTTTGTCAGTCGCGTTAACAGCTGCACTCCCGACTCGATTCGGAACTTTGCCGACATTGCAACTTTTTAGATAGGTTGTTTAGTATTTTGTCAGTTATTTCTATATTTTTTTTATTAAACGTTCACCGTTATATGGTAAGAAGCAATGTTTCTGTAACTTTCCGGTTCCGTAATCCGTGGCGCGAAATACAAAAGTGTAACTTATATTAAATTATTATAAATCTTTTATTAAGAATTAGTTTTGAATATTTTAAATAATAATTAAAAAATAAGCTAAATTAATTAAATAATAATAAAAGCGCTAAATGCAATAAATACTAAATTATAATGTACATTGTAAGCTCGTAGTAATTCTCAGGACGATGACGAGTCGAGTACCACGATAACATGGACACACTGACGCAACGTCAATAATATCGATACTTCTTCGACTCAATTCGATTTGGCCTCACTCACTAATTAATGTTGCCTGATTACTATTAACCAGTTGCTAATTTATTACATTCACGTTATATGTGTAGATCTAATCAAAACTAGGAAAAAGGCTTTTCTTTAGTATTTATAACATAAAGGATACCACAAGATATTTTATGATATCTTTTGAACATTCATTTGACAAATATAAATGATATAAAAACAGAAATTATTTAATATAAACATAGAAAAAAATATGTTTTAGGACATTTTTTTTTCATCGTCACGTTGTATCCTGCATATAGCAAACCAAGCAAAGGGAATTTCCTACTTAGTGATAAGACTTTCATTTTGACATACATATTTAAATGAGTGCAAAGTACTATTTGGAAATTTTCCGAAACGCACAAATTTCAAATTTCTTGTGTTTATTCATTGATAATAAATTATTTTAAGAAAATTATATAAATAATAAACAAGTAGTCTTGACAAGTTTAATGATTAAGTGTACACAAAAAAATCTTCAAAAAATTTAATATTTTACGTAAAAATTTCATGTATTCTTAGCTAAGCGTGTTCCTTTTTAAAAATATTCGTAATTAAGCAATTGTTATACTTAACCTTATTATGTCTTTTTAAAACCAGTGTGTAAAGCTGAAATTTTTCGTCTGACAGCAAAATTTCATCTTTACAAGCTGGTTTTAAAAAAGACATAATTTTGGTTTAAAAATATCAATTTTCTGAGTATTGAGAATTTTGATAGAATTTAGAGTGGACGTAGTCGTTCTAGAATAACAGAAGACTACGGTAATACTTTGTCTATTTCATATGAAAAAAAAAAACTATTATTGGCAGTGGTACTGTGACATATGTCAATGTCTAAAATAATTTAACCTTTGATGTTATTTACTTTTTACCTACAGCTGTGAATATTTTAAAAATATATTTGTATTGTGTATGTTAATCATTACAGACACCAGTAAAGATTTATTAAAGTTATATTTAGTGATTGCATATATTTTAAATAAGAAAGTCGTCAGTCGACCTCGAGTCGATGCGTTTCTACATTAAGTTAAAATTTGTATTTTAACAAAAGATGTTAGTACCATTTACAGTTTTTGGAGCTGCCTTCCTTAGTAGTGGCTTTTTGGTTTGGGATACAATCAAGTCAAATACAATTTGTCGATATATGGAATGTTGCGAAGAACAACATGTGCCTTTCGACTTGAAGAGTATGTGAAAAAAATTATAAACTATAAACTTTTATTCTAAAACGGTATGCTAAATAACAAAACGAGTATATTTCTTGATTACAGAACTTCGTTATTCTTTTTCTGAAAAAATGTATGGACAGCCTTTAGTGAACGAAATAGTTAATATTCTTAGTGCTCACAAGAAGACTTTACATGATAATAGAAGTAAGAAAGCTTTAGTCCTAAGTTTACATGGCTGGTCTGGAGTTGGT